>CAIGRT010149226.1:0-12806 GCA_903798405.1 Fraxinus platypoda | reverse complement strand
CAAATTAAATAATTTCCCAACATTCAAAAGAACGTGACGATTTTAATAATTTCTTTCATCCCTGATGCAACTAAAATCAGCTGTAAGTCAAGAAATATACAACTTCAAAGATAAATCTTACCTAAATCAGCTGTTCCAACACCAGATTTGGCTGATTTATGTAACCTTGGTCTGTAGCTAAAGTATACAATTCACCTTCATAGTTCATACAACAAATGAACTGATATTAGGTACAGATTCCACATATTGATGTCATAAAAATAAGAAGAAAAATAACACAGTCGATGCTGCTATAACTAACACTTTAAAATTCTCAACCCTTACGGCTAAAAAGATGGACCTTCATTAACTCATGTCACGATTAATACCTCGACAGCATCCATGTTAGAGATGGTGGTTTGGGGTGCAATATATTTCATTTGAGTGATAACTTTGTTTCTTTCGTTGTCGGTAAATGTTAGGGGTGAGTTTAGTTAACGAATTAGTGTTTTGAAAACTTTTGAATTAGACCTCTGCATATGAGAAATTTTTTAATGAGAAAGAGGTGAAAATTTCCATCGTTAATGCATCAGAGAATCAATGATTTTCAGTCTACCATAATTACTCGAGTCAACTGACTAGCAATGTTCTTCAGGAAATTCGTTATCAGTTTTCCTAATGAAAATCAAGAAGAGAAAAATGAATTATTATGCTTAAACTAGAAAAGGAGCAAGTTCAGTTCTTCTCTATCCTTTAAAAAAAAAACAAACGAGAGCATGTTGTAGCCGAATAATAATCAAAGGTTGATTAAGCGACTGAGTTTCCATCATGTGAAGCACTACCTTGTTTCGTAGTAATTCTATCCCCAGAACTTGGGTTGCAATCAATTGCACTACCTTTATCTACCTGTTCTATAAGAACCACCTCACCTTCAGACACGGGTTCTTTATTCACAAGAACTTGGATACTGACTCCAATAACACTTCCCACCTTCATAACTGGGTTCCTTGCCGTCAACAATTGAATTGAATGCTTCAGGTTCGTCAATTTCGTGTATTTCAATATTCTGATGCTGCAGTTGGAGTCAACATACAAGACGAATCTATTGTATCCCAACAACTTTGACAACATCTTGCTTTATCTGCCTCAGATGTGGAAATGAATTCATTCTGAACATTGTCATCTATCTTAGATTTACTCACAATACTATTGGGTGTGGGTGCAGGATTTTGTCCAGAAGACTCCGGTTGAACATTTTCTTCTTCTTCAACTGGTGCATTGAAACCAGTTTCTTTGACTACATCTTTACAATGTTCTCTAGATTTTTCAGAGGTGGATTGGACAGAGTTAGCTTTGTGATCAATCATGGATAACAATTGAACAGCTTCCCCTGAACCTGCTTCAGGAAATCATGCATCGAAGGTGTAATTAAAGAAAGTAGTGTTACTATTTGATACGGATGTCCCATTCTCGCAAGTCTTTGCAGTGTGATCCACAACATTACTATCCACTGTCTCTAAAGAATTAACTGGCTCTTGAGTTTTTAAGATGTGCAATTTCAACAAAAGTTAAAATAGAGTTTTGTCATCATTAAGTACAAAATCTGCTGATGAATTCGGCATTTCTGCCTCTGATACTTTCAAAACTCTCAACAGCTCTGCTTCTTATTCAATGTCCCTTTTCTTTGATTTGTAGTGACCAGAGTCAGAATAGGGAGGATCGCCAAATGATCGACCTCTTGTGGCAGTTGTTGTGATAAAACAGTAATGGAATGAGGGAAAATCTTTTCTCATTAATTTGATAGAATGTACATTCAAAATATATACAATTAATTTGAATCACAGGAGCTATAATCAAGGAGCTACACAAGGAAATATTGGAAATTAGAATCAACTCTTCATGGAAAGCATAAATCACGTAATACTCTCCCTCAAGTTGGAGCATGGAGATCTGTAATGCCCAACTTGCGAGCAAAATGAACGAAGAGGTCTCGACCAAGAGCTTTGGTGAAGATATCAGCCACTTGTTGAGAAGAGGAAACGTGTATCGGACAAAGGAGGCCTGAGTAGTATTTCTCATGAACTATGTGACAATCAATCTCAATATGTTTGGTTCGCTCATGAAAAAGGGGATTACGAGTAATATGTAATGTAGCTTCATTGTCATAGAAGAGTAGCATGGGATGACTATGAAAAAATCGTAGATCATGCAATAATAACTTAAGCCAAACAAGCTGACAAGCAGTAGAAGTCATGGCACGATATTGTGCTCCTGCTGAGGAATGGGAAACAACATTTTGCTTTTTAGTTTTCCAAGAAATGGGAATGTCACCTAATCGAATAAAGAAACCCGTAGTGGAGCGTCGAGTGGTAGGGCAGCCGGCCCAATCAAAGTCAGAAAAGGCCGAAATCTGAAAATCACATGTAGAAGGAAATAAGAGTCCATGACCAGGAGTGCCTTTAAGGTACCGAAGGACATGAAGAGTAGCCTCATAGTGTGAAGTCCTGGGATTTTGCATGAACTGACTGAGTATATTCACAGAGAAAGCAATGTCAGGACGGGTGATGGTCAAATATATAAGGCGTCCAACTAATCGTTGATAAGTGTGGGGATCAGGTAAAGGGTCACCATCAGCTGGAGAGAGCTTCAAATTTTGTTCCATAGGAAAGTGGGCAGGGCGCATGCCAAGATTTCCAGAGTCAGAAAGAATGTCAAGAGTGTACTTTCTCTGGTTAATAAAAATTCCAGCAAAAGAGCGGGCAACTTCAATGCCCAAGAAATATTTTAAGACACCAAGATCCTTTTTCTTGAAACGATCAGCAAGGAAATGTTCAAGCTCAGATAAAGACTGAGCATCGTTACCTTCCAATAAGATGTCATCAACATAAACAAGAACCACTATAAGGAAGGAACCACGTGTACAAGTAAACAAAGAGTGATCAGCATGAGACTGAGCATAACCGGCTTCAATGAGGACAGAAGAGAGCTTAGAATACCAATTCTGTGAAGCCTGATTTAGTCCATAAAGGGATTTGCGTAAACGACAAACACGAGACTCCCCCTTACGACAATAACCAGGAGGTAGACTCATATAAACCTCCTAATGTAAATCACCATGTAAGAAGGCATTATTCACATCCAACTGGTGTATATGCTAGTGACGCGCAGCTGCTACAGCAAGAACACATCGTACAGTGACAAGTTTGGCAACATGGGCAAATGTGTCATGGTAGTCAAGTCCTTCAACCTGCGTATAGCCCTTAGCCACTAACCGAGCCTTGTATCGCTCAATGGAACCATCAGCACGAAGTTTAGTTTTAAAAACCTATTTACAACCTATGGGCTTCTTACCAAGAGGAAGAGAGGTGAGACTCCAGGTATGGTTAGCCTCAAGAGCTTGGAGTTCAGTAGTCATAGCGTCACGCCAATGTGGATGCTTAATAGCTTTAGAGAGTCGAGTTAGGTTTGCAGTGTGAGATACAGCAGAAAGAAAAGCAAAATGTTCATTGGAAAAATGAGCATATGAGAGAAATTTAGAGAGAGGATGGACTGTACCTGAAGACGCGAGTGAAGCAGTGGGAGGTCGAGATGAGCAGGGTAGTAATGGTACGATGTGGGCGAGGGTTGGAAGGTGTCACTATAGGAGAGCGAGGGGTCATTATAGAAGAAGTAGATTGATTATCTAGAGCAATAAGAGAATCAGAGGAGGTGGGGATTGAGTGAAGATTATCAGGCAGAATGTGAGATTCGGAAATGGGTAGAGGTAGGGTGGGTATAGTGGTAGGCAGCAAGGTGATCATTTTGAATGGAAAAATGTGTTCGAAGAAAGTAACGTCACGAGAAATTTTGATTTTCTTAGTTTCTAGATCAAAAACCTTGTAGGCACTATGAGTAGGAGGATACTCTAAAAATATGCAAGGGGCCGCTCAAGGTTGGAATTTATCACGGTTAGAAGCTAAGGTGTGAGCATAACATAAACAACCAAACACACGTAAATGATCATAAGAGGGTTGTTTACGAAATAAACGTTCATAAGGGGAGGTATTATCTAAACTAGGTAAAGGGGTACGGTTAATGAGATAAACAGCTGTCAAAACCCATTCATCCCAAAACGAGATAGGGAGATTGGACTGAAAGCAAGGCAACGAGCCACATTAAGTATGCGGCGATGCTTTCATTCGGCAACCCCATTTTGTTGGGGAGTTTCGACATGAGTGCGTTTGTGCAATACACCATGATCAGCAAAAAAAATTTGAGTGGCATGAGAAAGAAATTCTTGGCCATTATCAGAACGAACATGCTTTATATGGACATTAAATTGGGTACGTACCATAGCGAAGAATTTCTTTAAACAAGATAAAATATCCGATTTTAAGCGCATCAAGTAAACCCATGTGGCACGAGAATAATCATCAACAAGGGTTAAAAAATAATGTGCACCACATACACTTGCAGCATGATAGCTACCTCATATATCAATAAATATGTGATCAAAAGGATGAGAACTTTTATTCGAAATTAAATTAAAAGGAAGTCGGGTCTGTTTACCCTTGACACAAGCATCACAATGATGTAATTTATTTTTAATAGGAATAGACTTTGGAAAAGTAGAAAGAGACGGGTGACCAAGCCGTTGGTGCCATGTACTAAATGAAGGTTGGTTGGTGGCGTATAGTGCAGAGGCAAGAACAGGCTTGAAGTAGTAGAGACCATCTTTCTTCTCACCCACTCCAATCAGCGTCTTCGTTTTGAGGTCCTGAAAAATACAGAAAGAAGGAAAAAATAACAACACGGTTTAAATTTTATGTGAGTTTACCGACAGATAGGAGATTAAAGGAAAATTGAGGAACTGACAAAACATTGCGTAAATGAATAGCAATTCCATGTCATTAACATGATGTACAGGAACAGATGTACCATTTGGCAATTGAACATAAGCAGGGGAATTATTTGGGGAGGGAGTACTATTCATAGGAAGATGGATTATGTGGTGTGTAGCACCACTGTCAATTATCCAAGATGGAAAAGGATTCAAAGAAAAGGAATTACCAGAAAACTTAGAGTTGAGGATTTTAATAGTTCAAAAAGCTGAGTGCACTGCTCTGGAGTGAGGCTAGGAACCAGACTACTTGTTGGAGAAGAACTTGAAGAACTAGAGGCTGCATTTGCTAATGAAGTTGAACCTGTACCTGTACCTGTACCTGTACCTGTACGAGTGTTTTTTTTCTTTGATGGCCACCAATCAGGATAACCAATGAGTGCAAAACATTTGTCACGTGTGTGGCCAAGCTTGCCACATTCTTTACAAACAGCAGCAGGAACTGAAGAATTCATAAAGGGAGTGGGAAGCAATGGAGCATTAGTAGTGCAGTTGACAGGTCGTGGAATATGTTGTCGTCGAACTTGCAGTCTTGTACCATCTACTGGATTATGGCCTGGTATCTGTAAGAGACGATGGGTCTCTTCTTGATGTAGAATGGCAAAGCATTTGCTGACCGGTGGAAGGGGATCCATGGCAAGTATTTGACTACGAGTATGCTCGAACCGATCACTCAAGCCCATTAAAAATTGGAAAACACATTCAGAAGTTTGAAGATCAGTGAGATCTTTTAGAGCACCACAAGAACATGCTTTTGATGTTTGTAAAGAAGAGAGTTCCTCCCATAATTGCTTGATTACATTGTAATATTGAGTGATGGATAGATTTTCCTATCGAAGGGTAGCGATATCACGCTTCAAAAGAAAAATTCTGGGATTGTTGCTTTGCTGAAAACGAGTCTCCAAGTCAGTCCATAGATCATGTGGGGTACTACAATATATTAAACTGGCTGAGAGAGAAGGATCAATAGAAGCAAGAAGCCACGAGAGAACCATGTCACTACATCGATCCCATAGTTGTGCAGCACTATCATCTTGTTCAGGTCGTTTCAATGTTCTGAGAACAAAACCCAGTTTGTTTTTTGCATTAAGGGCCATGTGTATGGAGCACCGCCAAGAAGGATAATTATCTCCATGAAGGAGGGGTTCGATTAGAGGGGATTTTGGGTGATCACCGGAATGAAGGTAATATGGGGAGGAGAGATCTGTAATAGCTTTGAGAAGGGAAGAATCGATAATGGAGGCCATAGCAGGAAGAAAAACGTGAATCACCAGGAAGGAGAAAGAATCACTGCTCTGATACCATGATAAAACAGTAATGGAATGAGGGAAAATCTTTTCTCATTAATTTGATAGAATGTATATTCAAAATATATACAACTAAATTGAATCACAGGAGCTATAATCAATGAGCTACACAAGGAAATATTGGAAATTAGAATCAACTCTTCATGAAAAGCATAAATCACGTAAGCAAAATCGTTACAATTTTTCTTTTGTTCACTTCCATCATTTATGTTTCTAGGGGCAACAAGTTCCCCATGAGAGTATTATATGATTTCAACCCAATGGCTTTTGCAGTTTCATAATCATGAAACATGTAGAACACATTTAACAGGACGATAGATAAAGATAAAAATAAATAAAAACAACCACGGCACGACAGTAACGAGGAAACAGATCTCTTTAAAATGATTCATGAATCATGATCAACCAAAAGTAAAGTTCTATGACACCAAGACCTCGTTCAGTGAACAGTGAAGCATGCATCCCCCATCATGGCAATTATCTTTAACCAAAAACCTTCAATTCCTTTACACCCCGCTTCCTTCTATGAAAAAACTTTTACTAACTTCCTTATCTTGACTAACATCCAAGGGTCCCTGGAACTGAAAGTGTGATCCCCTCTCTCTCTCTTTCCCAAAAACATAAAAAATAAAATTTATGTACACTGTTTATCACTTATTTTCTTCTACCCTTCTTTCTACCATGTCAATGGCGAGATCTGAAGGCGTGTCCACTCAGAAAAATGAATCAAGAGCCACTCATACGTTATTCGACATGCTCATTCAGTCATTCTACCTTACGACAATGCTGATCCGTGTCAGCCACTAGCTCTGATAGGACGAAAAATAGTCATGTTTCTGTAAAGGAGTGAGCTAATTACTCCACACTTTCTAAATTTCTGTACTTATTTACATATAATTTCCTTATTTCTCCATGAATTGCAACTTAACTAAGTCAACAGAATCGATCAACACACAGTTGAGTCTTTTCACCACCACAAGCGCCTGTGACGATATCTGTTAACCATTTCCAAGCTTTTTCTGATTCACCATGATTTTCATATTATGCACAAAAGGTTCCTCCTTTTGAATACACTACAATGCTTGCTTACGAACACGATTGTCCAAACGTTTCTCCCATAGGGAAGAAATCATTGTTGAAACATAACATATTCCAAACAGAGAAACAATATAATTCTTCATTCCATCTTTTGAGTTTGAAAAGTGATTTTTACTTTCCAAACATATAACATTACTTGTTTTCACTCGACCTTTACACGGGTAATTCAACAACACTTCAAATTTGTAAAAATCTATTGATGTTGTTGCTTCGTGACTTCGACGGGAGGCAGAGCTACAAAATAATTAATCCTTGTCTGGTTTTGTTAGAGATCATATTTTTGTCAATTTTGATAAAGTTGATCAAATGTATGATCGAAAAGTTGATAAAAGTTATGAGACTCGTACAATGTGAAGTTAAAATTAATTATTAATTTCGATTTAAATTTTTATCAATTTTTTTAGTTAAATCAAAGAGAGATTTAACTTTGACATAGAAGCTTCCTAATGGAAGCACTTAACACTACCGAATTATTTGAATATTGCCCTTGTTTGGCAGAAATTTTAATCTAAATTTTAATCTAAATCAAAGTCAACAATTAATTTTAACAAGATATTTTATGGATCTCACATCTTTTCAACCACACATCTCACCAATTTTTATCAAAATCTACTAAAATATGATTTTAATCCACGTGAAAATGTTCATAAAATAATTATAAATATATAATTTAAAAATAAATTGTGTATATTGTATAAACAATGATGAATTGAGAGAAGAAAAATGCTCACTTCATTGATTTCAAGAGTATATATACACATCAGATACCAGACTTTACAAATGTATGCATATACCTAAGGAAGAAGTTATATTAACAACTTATAGCTAAGTTGATCATAACCAAATAATTTCAAAATTTAAATTCAAATTATAGATAATACAAAGACCACGAGAAGAGAGGCCAATCTTGACTTTGAATGACTGAAATTGAGGTTGTTAGAGCATTTGCAAGCTGATCAGCAGAAGAAAAATGAGCCACGCAAAGAACCTCTGATTAAACTTGTTCTTGAATAAAGTGATAATCAATAGTCACATACTTCATTCGAGAGTGAAAGATAGGGTTAGAGCACAGCTGAGTTGCACCAACATTATCACAATATACAATAGGAGAATGAGGCAAAGTGAAACCAAGTTCTGTGAAAGAGAACCAACCCAACTAAGTTCTGCATAAGTAACAGCGACTAAGCAGTATTCAGCCTCGATGGAAGAATGGGCGATCGTGGTTTGTTTCTTAGAGCTCCAAGAAATAAGATTTCGACCAAGATAAAGAAGATAAGCACCAGTTAAGGAGTAATCATCTTTATTTCTACCGCAGTCCGCATCTGAATATGCATGAAGAGAAAATGGGGACTCACGATGAACAAGAAGGCCTTCATCCAAAGTGCCACATAAATATCGTAATAAACACTTAACAAGAATCCAATGCTCAGTAGATGGTTGATGTATAAATTGTGATAACTTGTTGACTGCAAAAGATATATCCGGACGAGTGAGTGACAAGTACTGAAGGATCCTTATAACTACGCGATACTCAGTTGGATCAGAAAGTGGTAAACCCAAAGCTAGAGTAGGAAAGAACCAGATGGTAATGGTGTGATGATTGATTTTGTATCTACCATTTGAGTTCTGTACAATACATCATGAATATATCGACGTTGAGAGAGTAATATTCCTTGGCGATGCGGAACAACTTCAACCTCAATGGAGTAAGAAAGAGAACCAAGATCCTTTAAAGAAAACTGTTGAGCAAGAGAATCTGTAAATTGAGAGACAAGATCATTGTTGTTTCCAGTATGAATAATATCATCTACGTACACTAGTGAATACATAATATGATAACTAATGTTGAAAACAAATATGGAAGTATCAGAGTGAGATTTTTTGAACTCGGATGCAACTAGAAATTGGCGTAGTTCATGGTACCAAGCCCGGGACACCTGTTTGAGGCCATAGATGGCTTTGCGAAGTTTACATACATATGTGGGATGATCGGAGTCAATAAAGCTAAGGGGTTGTGTCATATAAACATCTTCTGAAAGCTAGCCTTGAAGAAAGGCATTGTTGATATTCAATTGACGAAGTGACCAACCATTACTTACAGCAATTCTAAGAACAAGTCTCACAGTAGAGGGTTTAATAACCAGACTGAACGTTTCATGATAATCAACTCCTGGTCGTTGGTGAAATTCTTTCACCACTAATCGAGCTTTGAACCTGTCAATGGAACCATTAGCGTGTCTTTTAAATTCGAAAAATCTATTTACAACCAATCAAATTAGAAATATCAACAGGGGGAACTAACTCCCATGTCCCATTACGAACAAGAATATCATACTCTTCAAACATAGCTTGACACCAGTTATATTTTTGAGGCCTGAGACACAGAATAGGTTTAAGGTCTGATGAAGAGTGTAAGTGTGAAGGTTAAGTTTTTGTAATGGCTTGCGAATGCTATTTTGAGCTCTAGTGGTCATTGAATGTTGAGTAGGGTGACGAGAAATGTGTTGTGTTTCTGTTGGTGGTAGTCAATTGTGGTTAGTTTCGGTTGAGGATGTGGATTGTGGTGCTGTCTGATCAGGTATGGGAGATAATGGTGGATGGTCCGATGCTACTGGTTGTGAAGGGACTTCAAATGGAGGTTGCCTTTGAGTGCACACTTCGGTTGGAATTGTAGAAGCCGACCATGATGTGTTAGGTACTGATATAGTGAGAGGATGAAGGACCCCAAGTGTCTATAATGGTGGAAGTAGGACGAGGTAGATGATTGTGCAAAGTGTTATAAAGGAAGACTGACTCTACAAAACGAACACGACGAGAAATAAATATTTTTCAGGTGGATGGTTCAAGACACAAGTATCAAGACACAAGTAAGCACTTTGAGACAATGAATACCCAAGGAAAACACATGGTTTGGAACGTGGATCAAGTTTATGTGACGAATATGGTCGTAGCCAAGGATAGCCCAAACACCCAAAAACCTTCAATCTTGAGTAGTTAGGTGCGTTATTGAAAATTAATTCATAAGGATATGAAATATTAAGAGTAGAGGTGGGCATCCTATTAATTAAATACACAGCATTTAAAAAGGCATGGGACTAGAACTTTAATAGAAGGGATGCTTGAGAAAGCAATGTGAGCCCAATTTCGACAATGTGACGTTGTCATCTTTCTGAATATCCATTATGTTCAGGTGTTTGAGATGGGGTTGTTAGATGAGATGCCATTGAGGGCAAGGTGATTAATCTTTAAGGCCTATATATTCTCCCCCATTTTCAGAATAGAGAGTTTGAATTTTGCGTTTGAAGTAATTTTCTACAATGGCTTTGAAATGAATAAAAATATCTTTAACTGCAAATTTTGATTTTTAGAGTATAAAACCATATGTATTTGGTGAAGTGATCAACAAAAATGATATAATATTTGAATTCATCATGAGATAAAATAGGAGATGTATATCAGAAAATATTATTTCAAGAAGTTGCTTAGAAACAAGAGATGAAGTTGAAAAAGACAATTTATGACTTTTATTACATAGACATGCATTACATGACAAATCTTTAGATATAGAAGATGATAAACCTAAATTAAAGCTGGAAATAATGTGTTTTAAAATAGGAGGAGCAGGATGGCCTAGACGTTGATGCCGACATGAAGATGTGGTTTTGATAGTTAAGAAGGCAAGAATTGGGGAGGACACTAGTTTGGTGGTCAGCCATTCATACATTCCTTCTTTAGTGTTGCCCTTCAAGATAATTGCCCCCGTGCACAGATCCTTCACATGAAAAGAAGAAGGTAAGAATTCAACAGATGCATTATTAGTGGTGCAAAACTGGGAAATAGATATTAAGTTTTTTTTTTCATATTTGGCACACAAAGGACATCATTCAATGTAAATTCAGTAGTGGAGGTTAAAAGAGAGGTGGAACCAGTGTGAGTGATGAAAAGACCTATGCCATCACTAATCATAACATCATCAGAGCCAGTATAAGGTGTGTGAAGTGATAAGTTGCTCAAGTCAGCTATGACATGATGAGAAGCTCCACTATCAAGTAACCAAGATAAGTTGTTGGAGGCAACATTAGTAGTATAGTGAGTTCGGGGTTGCCGAGGAGTTGGTGGTGCAGATCCTGTGTTAGGACGTTGAATTGGAACCAACTGAAATGATGAACATTTCTTTGTAGTATGTCTCTGAATACGACAAATCTGAAAATAACCTTGATAGGAACGTGGTGAAGGCCAATTACCACGAGCTGGATCACTATTGTTGGGGGTTCATACATTGGTATTAAGCGATGAACGCCAACCTGTGTTGCCATTATTGGATGAAGAAAGTGGGCGCCAATTGTTGTTGGGATTTTGGGGATTCGAGTTGTAGTTTGTCATGTTCATTGGATTGGCAATGATCGAAAAATTCACTTCAAATTTGGTTTTTGCTTGAAGAGATGCTTCAAAAGTTTAAAGTTTCTCATGAAGTTGATCAAATGTAATGGGGTTGTCACGAGCTTGAACAGCATGAACAAGTTCTTTATAGTCATCTCCTAGTCCATCCAAAATCTTCTCTGCAAGATCATCTTCATCCATTAGTGCTCCAAGTATATCTAGTTCATCTGCAAGAGCTTTAACCTATTGAAAAAAATCAGTAATGTTCAGAGTACCTTTAGTGGAATTTTTGATAAGATTTTTAACTTGTTTGATGCGTCCTCGAGATGGTTTTGCATATATTTTTGGCAAAAATAACCCATGCCTCTTGAGAAGTTTTGGCTCTAGCAACAAAAGGAATGATCGTAGGAGATAGAGATCCAATGGGAGCATTGAGAACCAGTTGATCTTGGCGAACCCACATGTTGTGAGCTGGATTCGGTGATGTAGTATCATTTGTAGTCAGAGTCTTCGGTGGACAAGGATTGGAGCTATCAATGTAACCAAGGAGATCACACCTAATAAAAAGTGTTTCGAACTGTAGTTTCCATGAAACATAATTGTTAGAGGTGAGTTTAAGAGGGGCTTGTGCAAAAATGTTGATGGTGATGAGATAAAACTGATTGGTGTTGAGTGTTGTGGAATGAACTGGAGCAATTGGAGGAAGAGTATTGGTTGAACTATCTGTCTCGTTTGTAGAGGTCATAGTGACTGTTGGAGAAAAAAAAAAGAGGACTAATGAGAGAGACGATGCTGCTATGATACCATATAAACAATGATGAATTGGGAGAAGAAAAATGCTCACTTACTTCATTGATTTCAAGAGTATACATACACATCAAATTACCAGACTTTACAAATGTATGTAGGGCTGGACAAAACTCCCAAACAGAACCGAACCGAGTCAAGCGATTCTTCATAAGTTAAATACTCAAACATGTATCTGAATCGAGAAATGATGGGTTTGGTTCGGTTCTCGATTATAGACCAAGAACCGAATAACCGAATAAGAACCGAATCCAAATATATTTTTTAATTTTTTATATTGAATTAATTAAATTATTTTAATTTTTTCTAAACAAATTAAAAAATTAACTAATTTAGTTGAACAATTTTTAGTTTAT
>CAIGRT010149177.1:0-15351 GCA_903798405.1 Fraxinus platypoda | reverse complement strand
ACTACACATGTAATTAAATGTAAATTATTTAGATTTGGACTTTAATTAAAACTCCAACTTGAATTTTAATTAAGACTCCTATATAATATTGAAATTATTATTCTATATGAATTGGAACATCTTTATCTCTATAAATAGAGACTAGATGGACATAAAAATCTTACAACAATCATAATACATAATTCCATAGTGTTCAAATTTGGAGAGAGAGAAAAAGTGAGAAAAATCATATTTTCTTATTGTCCAATTCAAGAATTAGTTTTTGAATTTAATTAAAAGAAGGCGCCCACCCACCGGTGTAGTCTTGACTTTGGAGAATACCATAGAAGACTTGAAGGTTTGAAGTATCAAGTTCTTACAATTAAAAGTTGAAAGCTCGTTTTCCTAAAAGGTAGAAGTTCGTGATTCATCAAGAATTAATCATCGAATTTACGTAAATATTCGAATCATTTATTCTTGATATAACATATGCTTGAACATTTAGACGATCTTGTTTATTGAATTAAAGAATTTTTTTAAATTTCTGTATAATTTTCCTTCCGCATTCCAACAACTGGTATCAGAGTGATTTAGATCGTTCACGTGTTTGTTATTTCTAAATCTTGATTGTTGTTCTTGTCGAGCGATGTCTATGAATATTTTATTATATGATGATTGAATGATTGTAAACTGTGATCCAATTATGTGTGGCTTGGTTTTTATGTAATTCGTTATTACGAGTCTGTAACAAGATAGGTGGATTACGACTCCATCATCTTGATTTAATTTTCTTTTCAATTAGATTCAAAATTGTGATCCTACATGACATAGGAATTATGTAATTTTTGTAATTGTTGAATCTTGAAAATTAATTGAAGATTGAAAACCTAGAAGACATAATGGAGAAGATCAAGAAAATACAGCAAAAAAAGAAAAAACAGGCAGACAACGTCTGCTACGGGCAAAAGGGCTGTCTACAGACAACGTCTGCCACGCGGAAGACTGTTTGCCTCATGGCAGATAGTTGTATGCCACGTGGCAGAAAACCATTGGTCTGGGTCTTTTCATCCGCCAACTCGGATCTAAATGGTTTGTGTTCGATGTTTAATTTTTACAGGTACGATGGCGAAGTCCTATTGCTGTTTGGATCGCTATTGTTGGTTCTTTGGAGTTTTTTGAGCTGAAGATTTAGATTGAATATTGGGCTTGGGTCCAATTAGTGTTAAATTTAATTCTTGAGTCATTTAAGGGCCACAAATAATTGTTAATTTATTGCTCATGAATGCTTTAAATTATTGATTGAAATATTATGGTTCTAGATATCATGGCATATAGATTTATTCGTGACATCGCTTGTGATACTATAAATAGGATGCATATCATTGAACACCGATTTTTTCTTGATTAATTTAATTTAGAATTAATTAATTTTTTCATGGAAAAATCGTAATAATTGAACTATATGTTAATATGATTAATGTGAACGGTTGATAATTAAAATCCATAACTTTAAAACTATTGAGTGGGAGTGAGTATTTATTTAAGTAAAAATCCATGGTCTCCTTTGATCAATCCATAAGCAAAGTAACATGTTTGTCTCGTGCCGGTATTGTAACGGACTCCCTATAGGAGGGTCACGTTGTTCGAGTTGCTTGATTGGATTTCTTTATAATAAGTTCGTCTAGATAGAATATAATTTGTGATCATCCTATAGATAACGAAATTATTTTCAAGTATTTAGAGATTGAGACAAATGTTATAAACTCAAATTGAAATTATCTACAAACCTTCTATAGAGGCTCTTGTTTGTAATTTTGGTGACCAAATAAAACGATAATAGGCTTAATATAGACATTTGTTGTCAGATATAATGTCTAGTGGGAGGGTCTCAGCTTGATTAGTGGACACGATGACCTTTCCTATAGAGATGCATGTTGGATCACAATGATCGAGTTAACGTTACATTATTATAGTTAAATGGATCTACATATGCATTCATGCATCATATGCTAAATTATTATTCGCTGCTCAATTTAAATATGCAATAAATTGTTATTTTTCATCAAAATATCTCTCATCGTATTTTCCGTTTTTCTAAAACAAAACCAACTTGTCGGGGATAATTATGTGGATTGGAAACATAATTTGATTTCTGTGCTTATTGCCGTAAAACTTGAATTTGTGCTCGAGGAGAAATGTCCCGAAGAACCTACTGAAACAACAGGTAAAGTCAAGAGTGCTGCATATGATAAGTGGATCGTAGCTGACAAGATGGCTCGTTGTTATATTTTGGCATCAATGTCAAACGTGTTACTGCAAAAGCTTGAAAGTCACGAGACCTCTTATGACATACTAGAAAGCCTGAAGGGAAAGTTTGGATATCAAAGTAGGAAGGCTCATTTTGAGGCCGTTCGTACCTTACAGAACATCTGCATGAAACCCAGAACGCCTGTGAAGGATCATATGTTGACTATGATTGCACATTTCAATGTGGCGGAGAATCTGAGTATAACTATTGATCAGGAAACTCAAGTTGATATGGTATTGAATTCTTTATCTAATATGTTTTCACAGTTTACTGTGGATTATCACTTGCACAAGATGGATATGCCATTGACTGAATTGATGAATGAGTTACAAAATGTGGAAAAGTGATCTTAAGGGTAAGGGTGGCCATGCTCATGTGGCAATTGCTAGCTCCTCTAGTTCCAAGCCAAAAGGCGAAGTTGGAAAAAAGAGGAAGAGATCTAACAAGAAGCCAAGCAGTAACAAAAAGCCCAAATCAGATGGAACGCCGAAAGGTAAGTGTTTCGTAAAGGACACTGGAAGAAAGACTGCCCTGATGCTCTAGCTAAAAAGTAAGATGTTGGCGATTTTTTTATTGTTGAGTCATGTTTGGTGGTTGATTCCACAAATTCCTGGGTTGTAGACTTTGGAGCCACTAATCATATATGCATGTCGATGCGGTGCTTTAGGAGAGCAAAAAACTCAGTGAGAGCCAATTTAAAATTACCGTTGGCACAAGAGCTATAGTTTCAATGAGAGCAGTCGGAGTAATTTACTTTTATTTCAGTAGTGGTAGTCGTTTAATTGTTAGAAACTGTTATTATGTCCAGCAAATGAAGTGGAATTTGATTTCTGCTTTTTTTTAATAGGACAAGGTTATTCTGTAAATTATGCACATAATGTGCTTTATATTTTAAAAAATAAAGCTCCTATTTGTGTTGGATATTTGAATAATGGTCTTTATATTTTAAATTATGCCACAAATGAAATAAATGTTTCTTCTGCAAACCATAAACAAATGACTTACCATACTAGTGATACATAT
This sequence comes from Fraxinus platypoda, assembly GCA_903798405.1. Lineage (NCBI taxonomy): Eukaryota > Viridiplantae > Streptophyta > Magnoliopsida > Lamiales > Oleaceae > Fraxinus > Fraxinus platypoda. The sequence goes on along the minus strand of CAIGRT010149177.1, from coordinate 12,041 downwards.
ATATAACATCTTAGACTTGGATACATTAACCTTAATAGGATATAAAGATTGGCTAGAGATGGTCCACTTAACACACTTAAGATCGAACCATTGTCAGTTTGTGATTCTTGTTTAGAAGGTAAAATGACCAAGAGATCCTTTCTAGCAAAAGCACACAGAGCTAAAGAAGTATTAGAACTAGTTCATTCTGATGTGTGTAGACCCATGAATACACCTGCGAGAGGGGAATATGAGTATTTTATCACTTTCATAGATGATTACTCTAGATCCGGATACATCTACCTAATGGCTCGAAAGTAAAATGCTTTTGAAAAATTCAAAGAGCATTGTACTGAGGTCGAGAAACATTTAGGTAAGAGTATTAACACACTTCAATTAGATCGAGGTGGCGAATATCTATTGGGAGAATTCAGAGACTACTTGACAAAAAATGTATTGTTTCTCAATTGAGTGTGTCGGTACACCCCAACAGAATGGCATTTTAGAAAGAAGAAATATGATATTGTTAGACATGGTTAGGTCAATGATGAGTTTCGCAACTCCACCTATCTCATTTTGGGGATATCCATTGGAAACAGTAACATATGTTCTTAACTTAGTTCTTTTTCAAGTCAGTTCCTAAGACTCCCTAGGAATTGTGGAATGGACGTAAGTCCAGCTTTCGTCACATTCAACTTTGGGGATGTCTGGCTCATGTGCTGAAAGTAAAGGCTAAAAATTTGGAGTCTAGATCAGAAATATACTTGTTTGTGGGATACCCTAAAGGTACCGGGGGATATTATTTTTATAGTCCTCTAGATAGGAAAGTCTTTGTTACAAATGAAACCTTTTTGGAGGGAACATCAGTCCAAGAGCAAGGTCGTGTTTGAAGAAATGAGTGGGAGCAATTTCATCTCATTGATTCCTAAAACGTAAACAACCTTTGGTGTCAAGAATACCTAAACAATGTGCTTTGAGTGGGAGAGGTGAGTCATCATCTAATCCCATAGATCAAGTAAAAGTTGAAAGTATTGAGAATGTAATGGCATTACCTAATGGTGGTACCAATATTAATACAAACGTAACAATTCCAAATGATGCTACAGTCCAGGATCTACCACCTTTAGACAAAGTGACCACCTTCTAGATACTTGTTAGTCAGAGAGTCAAATCAGGCGATCTCCACACAAAAATTTGATGACCCGACTTCATATAATGAGTCTATGAATGATGTGGATGCAGATTTATGGCAACAAGCTATGAATATTGAAATGGAATCTATGCATTCTAATCAGGTCTGGGAACTTATAGATGCACCAGAAGGGATAAAACCCATTGGATGCTATTGGGTCTATAAGAGAAAGAGAGGAGCAGATGGGAAAGTGGAGACTTTCAAAGCGAGACTTGTGGCTAAGGATTTTACCCAACGAGAAGGCGTCGATTACGAGGAGACTTTGGGTTATACAGATTCGGACTTCTAGGCTAATAAGGACTCTCACAAGTCTACATCAGGATAACTATTTACACTAGTGGTGGGACCATTATTTGGAGAAATATCAAACAATCATGTATTCCTGATTCCACCATGGAGGCTGAATATATGGCAGCTTGTGAAGCCTCTAAAGAAGCGGTGTGGCTAAAAAAATTCCTAACGGACATCGAGGTGGTGCTTGCATCTACACAACCCTTAACACTGTACTATGATAACAGTGGGGCATTGACATATGCTAAAAAACCAACGAGTCATCCGAGGGGTAAACATATCGAACATAAATATCATCTCTTGAGAGAGATAGTTAGTAGAAGAGATGTGATGTGATGTGATGTGATGTGATGTGAAATTTTTAATGGGTATAACCTCGGGGATCCATTTACCAAAAGCCTGTCGACTAAGGTTTTCGATGGACATCTATAAGGCATAGGGTTAAAAGACATGACACATATACTCTAGGGCAAGTGGGAGATTTGTTAGGTTGTGTGCCCATATAATGTAGTATTGCTAATGTAAAAAAATAACAATATTCCTATATTAAATAAAATTATTTTTATTTTATTTATTGCATTTATTTATTATTGAGCATGCAAATTAAAGTGTCTACGATCATTTGTGAAAATATAAGTTGGGTACTTTCGTTGAGAAGTACAGTGTGACACGACTTATAATTTGATCATAAATAATTTGTTCACTACCAATGTATAAGAGTTGGCACATTGTACCAGAATGTTGTAGTGTTGCTCGATTCACTAGTCGAATTTTTGATTTGTCCTTATCACATAAATAATTGAAGATGACACTAGTACACTTGGAGTGTATTGAATGGACTACATATCGAGTTTAATTTTATAGCATGACCGTGTGAAAAATTAAACTCCACTTGACCGTTGTATATTTCATTTAATTAAAAGAATGTGCCCACTCACCGGGTAGTTTTCACTTTGGAGAATACCATAGAAGACTTGGAGGTATGAATCATCAAGTTCTTGCCATTAAAAGCTGGAAGCTCGTGATCCAAAAAACTAGAAGTTCGTGATTCATAATTATTTCAAGAATTAATCATCGAATTTAGGTAAAAATTCGAATCCTTTATTCTTGATATAACATATACTTGAACATCTAGACGGTCTTGTTTATTGAATTAAAGATATTTTTTTTTTTAGATTTCTAGATAATTTCGGTTCCACATTCCAACAACTATAGAGGTTAGGAAATCCTTAACCTTCATACGGTCACATGAAGTATACAACAAGACAAAAATAATAAGGAATGAATGCAATTGAACTCAGAGAGAATAGTTGAAGTGGGTGACAATACCTTAGAACCATGAAAATGAAGATCTCAATTGCCTAAGTTAAGATACGAAAACTTCACTAGATGAACTACAATACTGTTTCTGAGTATGATGAGTTGAATATGTGTCCCCATAGTTCAATCCAGAAAATAAAAATAATGTTAATTAATAGTTAGACATCCATGGTGTTCCTTGTGAACAGCATGTTCAACTACTATAATTTTCAGCCATTTGCTAATACTTCATTAAATTTTCCATATTGTCATGATCTGTTTACTTTGGTGTGTATTTGTGGAGCTTGAGAAAATCCCAGGGCATTAAGATAGTTATAATTCAAAGACGGACAAAAAGTTTACATGGAGCTCCGATAGGGCAATTTTGCCACCCAAGCATGCACTGATTGTAAAACAAGTATAAGCTGATGCTGAACTAAAATTAANGATAGTTATAATTCAAAGACGGACAAAAAGTTTACATGGAGCTCCGATAGGGCAATTTTGCCACCCAAGCATGCACTGATTGTAAAACAAGTATAAGCTGATGCTGAACTAAAATTAAGAAAAAAAAAAAAGGCAATTTGTCTTTTCAGAGCTATCACCCCAATAAAAAAAATATTCTTGTAATAGAGCATGTGCCTAGTCAGAAATACAATGAAATCACCTTTCCTATTCTTTCTTCAGGCCCGCTACTAAGAAAGATGTTCACTTCTTAAAATATTCTATATACGTAGGCGGGAACAGAGAAAAGTGTCAAATTTATCCCGACAGCCTACTCTGATACGGGAAGTAGCAAGACGCCATATCAAGCGCCACGATGCTGTTGAAATCGTCCTGGAACCTTTGCCAGTCTTTGCTGGTTCACGCACGGATATTATAATTTCTTGTGTGGTAGTCAAACACCAAATAACCAATTAGATAGATTAACCATCAGAAAAATAGCAAACATACCGATTCAACTGAAGTTATGCGACACTCATAGCAAGAAGGATGAGAAATTATATGATGATTCATTTGTATATTAAATCATTATTTTAACAAACTATCATGCGCTAAAGTTTCTATGAAAAATTGAAACAAGAAATAATCAATAAAGCTCTTTGTGACTGCAGCTAAAATATTTTATAATCAAAACAAACCCACACAACATCTTGCTTAGATGGAATGGCTATCAATGTCGAAAATTTGCAACTTTCCTTTACTTTGGATAAGATTTCAGATTTAACATATTTGGCTTTTAGATCTAACAATTTTTACACATAAGGAACTAGCTCTCAATTATAAAAAATGGCACATGCGATTGCTTTTTCATCAACAAAGAAGGCAGACCTTTTGTCATTGTAAAAAACAATGAGTAAAATAGCAATTATGATTTGTCTAGGCATCGAAGTACGTTGATTTCCTGGTAAAGCAGGATACTCCTCGCTATGAATGTTGAATTCTTGGTTCTGTTGCGAGTACCCAATGTTATGATTTTGCATCAAAAGCCAGCATAATAAGAAAATGATCATGGTTGTAGAGAAGAACTGCAGTTAAAAGTAATACTGTCACCCTTTAAAATTAATTACCCTGATAACCACCACGAGAAGATAGATCTCCAGATAGCCGATAACCATTTATATAGAAAGTAGCATTTTCAAGAGCATTCGAGCAACTTCGAAATAACATATATAAATAATAATTGTTGGCATCCAAACTCCGAGGTCAATAACTACAGTTTCTTATAGTCAATGAGCTGGTGCTATTGTCAATTCGGTATATTTGGAGTCAACTCGGATTAAGATATTTATTGAGGCTTGAAAGGACATGATGATTATTGATTTCTAGCACATTGTACAAATAGTCAATCAGTGAGCAGCATATGGGTGATCTTACATCAGCACCCACTACACCTACCAATCATATGCTTTAGCTTCCTTTCCTAAGTAATGCATTAATTGCTGGGGACCACCAGTGAGGTCAAATTCATGATGACCTGACAAGCCGACCTCATTAACCAGTCCAAACGTGCCATTTATGTACCTCCTCAGTTCGATACTGTAGCTGACAAGATGGAGGAAGTAGTACACATGCAGATTTTTCCCTATAAAAGGGAGGAAGGGAAAGGAACAGAACGATAGGAGAGAGGGACTTTCACTAACAAATGTTCTTACATATCATATTTCAAATATCTCATTGAAAAAGACAAGAGTAACATGTTTGTAACTATACTTGTAATTCGCGTGTAGTTATCCATAAAAAGTTTCCATTTCCCTTTAGGTTGGCTTGAATGTTGTTCATACAATCTTCGACGTCAACAATAATGGTTCACGGCTTGAAACTGGTTTTGGGAGAATGACATACCCTTTGTTGAATAAATTCCTTGAAAGTCGTACCATGTGTGGAGATTCAAGTTCTAAGTGTCACTTAAATAGCATGTTCACATAGAAGGTCGATGCCATTTTGAAATTGTTAATACTGCTGAATTAGATGATCATAAGATCATGCGTTGTTTTTTCGACAATTCCAGTTACATGCACCTTACGTTTAGTGCAGACAATTTTTGACCTCGAAGTATCTTTTCCAACGTCGTATTCAAGCTTAAGTGTTAAGGAATGGATATATTGATTCGTGTAAATTTTTTCTTCAGCATGCTTCTTACATGTAGGTTGTATTTATTTTTTATATACGTGCACAATTTTTGTGAAAAGGGCTGCGGTGAGTGTAGAGAACATAGGTCGTGTGCTTGATACTTATTTTGAACTAACTCGTGTAGAAACAAAAGTTATTAGAGAGGGACAAAATTTATTTATTTATCTTTTTTAAATTTTATGTGCAACAAAGTAAATGAACTTATCAATGTTAGACAAACCTTCATGTAATATGATGAAGTATGGAACTCGACAAAAATAATAGGTAGAGAATCCAAGAGAAATATAGAGAGCATATTGGAAATGGGTGAGAACACCTAAGAACCATGAAAACGAAGATCTCGATAGCTTGAGATTAGATATGTGATTAATCAAATACATAGGGTTTAACTGCTTAATTATTTAGATTAATATTTAAAGCTCGTTTAATTATGATCCTTAGTTAGTGTTATTTTTCGTCATTTATTTGCTAGGATTTACTTTGTAATGTGTAGGATTTACTATTTAAGATACACTCACAACATCGTTATTTCTTCTTTGTTTATTGAATAATGTTAGGTTTTTAATGTAATTGGCAAGTCTGTGAATATATAGGACTAAAATTAGTATGTTGTAAAAGTCAAGGATTACAGTTGCAAATGTTATAAATTGAGTTGTATTAGATCTAGAGTTCGAGAATGGAAAGAAGGAAAAAACGGTGCCACAATTTCGCTAGATTGTTGCTCCGACTTTGCTCGAACGACAGAAACAGAAACATTGTCGCCCGCCTGCCGCCTTGCCTTTGCTCGAGTGACAACCTGTCTCTCGTCTGTCGCTAAGCTCTCGCTCGAGCGACATGGTTATCCGGAGAATTTTAATTCGTGTTTTTAAGGCTTTTTATCCTGCCAATTCAACTCTAAACCTATGTTATAAATACCAAAAAGCCTTTGAACGATTTTTGAGAAGGTTGAACATTGAGAAAACACATATTGCTTCATATCCTCTTCATCAAAATTATCTATAAGCTTTCAACCTTCACAGTTTGATTTATTCTTGGCGGTGAAAATATCAAACCAATATAATCCAAATACCAAACTGCTACTTCCTAAACATCTGTCAGAGTTCTAAAGATCAAAAGAAGGTGACATGAGTTCTAGTTGTTGAAGAACGCGGAGTTCTTCGTTGATCCACAGGAGATAGACGAATTCATAAAGTTGGGAGTTAGTGCGGGAGCACGTAATCTAGGAGAGCTTTGAAAATTGCAGCTGGAAGTTAGTGCAGGAGCACGTAATCCGGAGTTTTTACCCAGTTGGGGTTTCTCCGTGATCATTCTTTGTGTTATTTACTGTTTTCATATAATTACGGTAATTCAACATAGGAAAATTGGATTGTTTGATTAATCATCTAGAAATAATTAAAAGTGACTTGTTTCTATTTATTTATTAAATTTTAATTCCGCATAATCACCTATTCACCCCCCCTCTAGGTGTAATTTGGGTCGAACCTCATAATTTCAATTGGTATCAAATCCACATTTTGATTCATGACCCATAAATTAATCTAGATGAGTCAATCTCTATCTGTGTCTCCATTTTTTACGAAAGCAACTATGTATACTGGAAAGTACGAATGAGAGCATTCATTAAAGCATTGGATGAGCGTAGTTGGATCGGTGTACAAAACAGTTGGACTACACTTTTATCAACTGCTGATGGTGTAATTACACCTACTGACATTTCTCTTTGGACCAAAGATCAAGTAGCTGATTGCAATTGGAATAGTAAAGGGCTTCATGCACTGTTTATGGCTGTGTTTGTAGAGGAGTTTAGGAGAGTGTCGATGTATCTACGAAAGAGGTTTGGGATATCTTAGAGACCACACACGAGGGTACTAAAACTGTTCAGAACTCCAAACTGCAGACGTTAACCTCTAGGTTTGAAGAAATTAGAATGAAGGACGATGAATCGTTCGATGAATTTTATGTGAAGCTTAATGACATAGTAAACTCCAGCTTCAACCTAGGTGAGAAGATCCCCGAGTCTAAAATTTTTAAAAATGTCCTTAGATCCCTACCTGTAAGATCACCGCTATTGAAGAAAGCAAGGATTTAGATGCAATTAAGGTAGAAGAACTCATAGGATCCCTCCAAACCTATAAACTCACCATATCTCAATCGAAGAAAGGTTAAATCCATAGCCATGAACACCATTAGGGAAGAAGATAGTGAGTTTACTGATGTTGAGACCCTTAGGAACGACGAAATATCATATTTCGTTAAAAAATTCCAGAAAGCGATGAGAAATAAGAGAAAACCTCAAGATAGGAAAAATGATGTCTCGAGTAAATTCCCGAAAGATAAGCGTGATAAGAATAATCCTAGGACTTCTATAAAGAAGGGGTAAGGCATTAGCAGTAACCTTGAGTGATGATAAATCAGATTCGAGTGTTCAGAGTGATACCTCTGGCGGTGAGGATGAACAAAACTTTATGGCTTTTACATCTATAGCTAAGATTGAATCTGATAAGGAAAGTGAAAAGGTGGAGAATGAAGAACATAGTGAGAATTCTGAGGATGAAATCGATATTCATGAGCCTTATCGACATCTGTTTGAGGAGAGTCTTAAAATTAAGGTCAATAAAGCCATACTGAAAAAGGTTAATGAACTTGAAAGAGTGAGAGAGAAACTCATAGCTGACCTCATGATTCTACCAAAAATCTGAATGAGTTGAAACTTGTTAATGATAACTTAGCAACCAAAGTTAAATCTTTAACATTTAGAAGCTAAAGTTAAATCCTTAACAAGTGATCTAGAAAAATCTAACACTCAACTTCATTTCTTCATGAGTGGTACTCAGAAACTCGATAATTTGTTGGGGATGAACAAACCTGCTGGAAATAGGCACGGTCTAGGATATGTTCAAAATAACAATACTACTATTACTACATCTAAGATCACGTTTGTCCCAACCACCAACAAAGTTAGAAATGTTGCTAATCCTGAACCTAAGGACAAGATTGTTTTAGGTTAGAGGCCTACTGAACAACGTAGGACCAATTGTCCTATAAATCACCGACAACCTCCATGTAGATTTGAACCTATGTTTATCCACTTGTCACCATTGTGGTGCACTGGGATACACAAGACCTAGGTGTCGTAAACTCGCGACTAGTAGTAGAAGTCAAGATATCTGGAACAAGGTTAACTTCCTTGCCAATCAGGTTAGCCACTTAATTGAGATAATGACTCGGTTAACTAGAATCACTTCTGCTTCTAAGAAGGTTTAGGTTAAGAAGAGTGACCTGAGAGGTCGTGAAATTGATCATGCTCTTAAAGGTAAGAGCATTCATGTACCTCTTTGATTAGGTACTTAGGTGTATGCATGTGCAGTTCATTGAGTCATATCATTCTTGTGTGCATCTAATTTGTTTTTTATTTGTTTTAATTTTTGTTTTACTTTTAAAGTTCTTGATTTTTTTTAAAAAAATTGAAAATTGGAAAATAAAAAAGCGGGAAAGTGTTTTTACAGCATAATATATAATATACTTGAATTTGTTTGTTGTGATCAAGCATGTGTTTAATCAATGAACAGTAACATAGTTTCCATTGCTGGCTAGGTTATTATGGAGTACTTAGTATAGGTGTCGTCATGTACCATCTGCATTGCACACACTATGATATTGTTAGTGGGAATCTACTGTGTGTGTGAGATTTGGGATGACAATTACATGTTAGTAAGGTGCCTTTGAACATGAATTGACATTATTTATTAGACCTAAGCTCGCGGCTATCCCCGTTAATAAAAAGCTCAATATCTTATGTTCTTCTTCAGAGCTTATTTGACTCGAGCAATTAAGCCTACGGGATTTTTCATAACCTAGTGCATCTAGTTAACTGATTTAGGTTAACCGGTCTAAAGCTCGCTACAAGGGTCATTTTAGTAATTTAATGGAGAAGAGTCTGCACTTAAGATGTAAAATATAATAATGAACTTAAAATATTGAAAGATGTGAAAATAAAATATGTCCAAAGTTAGGGGGATAAAAGAAAATATCCATACAAAATGAGCTTTTCTTTATAGGTTCTAATGTGCTTTAAATGGTTTGACTTTTATAAGTAGAGGAACACACTTATTGGCAATGGTGTTTAGCGTGTCCTTTCTCACAAAATTAAGTTTTAGAGTCCTACTTATGAAGGATTAGTGACACTTTACACATATGGGTCAATTATACAATTTACTGCATAATGACTTGAATTACGTAAGTGGAAAGGATTACTATCCATTGATTATACTTGTGCATGCTAAAAACTACATTTTTGAGATATTATATGTTAATCATCGGTCCCTTGTCATTTGTGACAAAAAGGGGGAGAATGAAATGAATGATTGATGAAGTATTTTTAAAGTTTTTTAAAGAATTGAATGATTGATGAAGTTTTTTTAAAGTTTTTTTTTTTAAGATTTGAAAATTTTGAATTTTTAACCTTTGAGGTGAAGTAGCATGAGATTTATTGATTGCATTGCATTTCATACCATATCTACTTAGCTGTTTGAGTTTTTGATGTTTTGATTGATTGATTGCATTGCATTTCATACCATATCTACTTAGCTGTTTGAGTTTTTGATGTTTTTGTGATGCTAATGTTTTTGTTGGTATTTGGATTGACGTTAGTGTTACGTCTCAATCTAGCTAGTGTTGATATCATGTGTTTATTGATTCTATTATTTCCTGTTTTATGTGCTTTTAAATTGAGTATTTGAGTTGTCTATTTCAGGAAATAGGTTTTGACAAAGAAAAAACACATTTCAGCCAAGACAGTTGGTTTGGTGGTAGTTGTTGTTTTGAGTATTTTTTTTACTACCTTGACTTAGGGATGCAACGGGGCGGGGCGGGGCGGGGGCGGGGCGGGGCGGGGGCGGGGCGGCCCTCCTCGCCCCGCTAAGAAATTTCCCATCCCGTCCCGCCTGTTGCTAAGCTCTCGCTCGAACGACATGGTTATCCGGAGAATTTTAATTCACTTTTTCAGGTTTTTTGTCCGGTCCATTCAAATCTAAACTTACAGTATAAATACCAAAAAGCCTTTGAATGGTTTTTGAGAAGGTTGAACATTAAGAAAACACATATTGCTTCATATCTTCTTCGTCAAAATCATCTATAAGCTTTCGACTTCACAGATTGATTTATTCTTGGCGGTAAAAATATCAAATCGATATAATCCAACTGCTACTTCCTAAACATCAGTTCTAAAGATCAAAAGAAGGTGACATGAGTTCCAGTTGTTGGAGAATGCGGAGTTCTTCGTTGATCCACAAGAGATAGACGAATTCATAAAGTTGGGAGTTAGTGCATAAGCACGTAATCCATGAGGACTTTGAAAATTGCAGTTGGAAGTTGGTGTTGGAGCACGCAATCCAGGAGGGATGTGAGAATTGCAGTCGGAGGTCAGAAAGTACTAGTGGTAGTTGTGTCTGGAGGACTGTAAGTTCAAAATTCGTTTATAGTGGATATTTGACTGGCAAAGTGCCCGGAGTTTTTACCCATTTGGAATTTTTCCGTGATCATTCTGTGTGTTATTTACAGTTTTCATATAAATGCATTAATTCAACATAGGAAAATTGGACTGTTTGATTAATCATTTAGCAATAATTAAAAGTGACTTGTTGTTATTTAATTATTAATTTTTAAGTCTGCATAATCACCTATTCACCCTCCCCCCTCTAGGAGTAATTTGGGTCGAACCTCGTGATTTCAAATAAAAAACATAGAACATAGTATTTCCAATTCTTTTTGGTCTGATATCAGTAATTTTCGAAATAAATGATTTTTTCGATCAAGATCACTTATTCGTTACTCGTGCACGAATAAACAAATAACTGATTTCTAAATTTGCATTTTTCTTTGTGAATCTACGTGTTCTTAGGATTGTTCTAGTGTTCTTTTCTATTTATCGCTTTCACCTATATCATTTGGTATCATAGCTTAGCTACACCTTGAATTTGTGAAGTTCGACAGCAGTTGTGTTTTGTGACGAACCTCTTTTTGCCCCTTTCAGTCTAGAGATGGAAGAATCTTTGTATTTGAATAATAATGATTATGACGTTCCTCTAATTTTTTTGTCAGGTGCAACGTTTCTTTACTTCGGATCAGATCCTACAAATGTTAAACATAGGCAGCAGGCTGCCAAATCTGCTTAAAACTCAAAACAGCGCATGTAATTGCTGTTTCATGACAATGAAGACAGACCTTTTATGATTATGAAAAATAATGAGTAAAATGCATAACTCATCAGTTGTTACCCAACTCTATAAGGTTCGAGAATTAATTTTAGTTTTGTAAACTAAAGAATGCAAATCATTGTTCTCACTCCAGCCACAAAAAAGAAAGCCCTTAAACATACATATCATACATATAAAATCCATAATACAATGTTAAACTCAATGTATACTTGTATGGTAGAATCATCCTCTAGTATACTTGTAACAAGCGTCAAAATTTTGACATATCTAGTATACTTGTATGGTACAAATCTAGTATACTTGTATGGTAGATCAAGCGTCAAAATTTTGACAAATCCAATTACATGCACCTTAAGTGCATCTTACGTGCAGGCAGGGACGTAGCCAGGAATTGAGTCTTGGGGGGGCGAAAATACGGGGGGTGGGCCCCC
>CAIGRT010149167.1:0-15649 GCA_903798405.1 Fraxinus platypoda | reverse complement strand
TCGTACGCTTGCGGGTTTCACGCGACCATATGGGTTAAGCAAGAATATCTTCTGTGAAGGAGGAATGGCGTTTATTAAGGTATTCATTGACAGTTCCTTTGTTTTTAGCTTCTAGATAGGCAATACACTTCTTTAAAGCACTCATTTCAGGTTCTACCCGCTCTGTGGGGCGTTTAGCAGTGGGCTTAGTGCGTTCGCATTTGGGTGTTAAAGAACGCCATGAGCTTAATTTGTCAATACACTTTATGTTCTCCTAGCGGGTTGCTCCATTGGAGGGGATATGAGATTTTGACCTCCTCAGTTCGACTTTTGGATGATTCCTCCTTGGAGAAATGGAGTGTCCTCCTGGCGGAAAGTCGAACAATCCTTTCTCATGTTGGAGAATCACTTTTAGTTTCATGCAAGCATTGGATAGAGGCCTAGTTTCGTTCCAATTTGTTGACAACATTCATATGTCACTCAATAGCTTCTTTCATGGCAACTAGTTGCGGGTTGCCGACCTCAGTTTGGTCTTGTCCTCGCAGAAAATTTGGTGGTAAATTAGCTTCGTTAAGGTGAGTGTTGATTGGTTTCCGAAAGTCAAGCTGCAATTCATGATGATATTTTTATTGATCGTTGATTTTGTGTGAGTTTTTGCTGAAAAATGTAGCTATCTAACACAAAGTTATGCCCTCCTTTTAGCGCCAAATTGTTGACGTTGAAAATTATAAGAACAACTTTTGAGCCAACTTTAAAGAAAAAAAATTTTGTTTTTAATTAACAAGGTCCTTCATATATAAGCATTTAATGACTTTATCAAGTGGATGAGTGAAAATGGTAGCTTTTGTATTGAAGTTGTGAAATTAGTAGGGCTCCCCTTTTGGAGGGGACCGTTTCTCTCTATTTATAGGGAAGAAGGGCTTCCTATTGTTAGACTCGTGGCTTGTCAATCAAATCAATTACAGTGTCAATCTTGGAATGTGCCAATGATCTTATCCTTGATTGGTTGATGAGATAGGCTCTCATCAGATCATCATGATGTCGGCCATGTTGTATTACCAGGGAGTGATGAACTGATTATGAATAAGAAGTTATGACAGATGATTGGTGGACTAGGGAAGTGTGATGTCATTCCTTCCAGGTGTAGCTTATTGATTGGAGGACTGAGTGGTTTAATAGAGTGGTAAGGAATCTGCAATCATTATGTCTTCTGGAATTACGGCGGTCATAGGCCGTCCGAACTTACCTTGGTGATCCGATCTAAATTTTGCACTGGCTAGGTACCCATAATATGAACGTTTTGATTTAGGTCGAACTTCGGAGGCCAACAAGTTGGCAATTGCATAACATGAAATTCTCTCATCTTCAAAATTTTGAAACTACAATATTCAATACCTATAAACTTAATAAGTTTTCGAGATCTTGATTCAGAATATTCATCAACCCTTTCAGTGTATGAGTCACACTTGCTTCATCTTTGCATAAGGTATTTATTATGTAGTCTGGACTCTCCTATATCTCATCTTGAAAACTCTAAAAAAATCTTGATATTCGTGCTGCAAATATATTCTTAACAAAAATGCAGCGATCCATTTATCGTGCATCTCATATATTTGGTGAAGTCAAGCATTGACTTCCAATTTAGTTGACAGCAACATATTTATCCTAACTTGTTTCAAACTCTTCTCTATTCATTGAGTTTAAAATAATGCTCCCCATCAAATGTTAGTTGTCTTGATAAATTATTGTATTAAGATTTTCAAAAAAAAATATTCTGAATATACCATATGCAATAGCGATGAAAAATATTTGAAAGATGAACAATTGATGTTGTCATTGCATGATCTCGGTTTGTAATGATCATTTGGGGTGCACCCTTAGGTATAGCATTCATCCCCTTACTGATTAATCAAACAAATGACTCTATTGTCTGGTCACTTAAAAATTCAACATCAAATATTAATGGCCATGACGATTAACTCCTGCCAGTGGAGCAAAAATCATCCCATACTAATTACTATTAGCATGTATAAACCAATGGATTTCTTCACTGACATAAAAAAAAATTTGTCAAAATGTTGATTCCCTTACTTTTTTGGCACTTTCTTCAATAGAAAGACTGTATAATAGATAATCTGGTCTCAAGCTATGGTATTACTGCAATTCTATGTCCAACCAATATTAATATTTGCTATACAGATCATATATTCTAAACATATTATCGATGCTAACAGATTGATGTCCATGGAATTTTCTTGAGGAAACGTAAACAAAATTTAGTCTTTTTCTGTTGAGAAAAAGAACAAAACATGTTGCTAATACTATTTTCTCTAATTGTACCCCTCTCTTCTTCACATTCACTGCTGGAATGAACTCCGTTGTTGGATGTTAAAGTCGAGCAATTGGGCGCCCATCAACTTCGTATTCAATGTGAACAATAAGATGAAGAATCCAGTGGGACAATTGGACAACACAATCAAGAAAATGTGGTGGAAGAGACATAATAACAAGAGTGTTAGGGAAAGATCATGATTTCAGATTTTTATATTCATAGTAGCAAAATTTTAGCCAGAAGTACTCTTTTCCCCTTGCAGCTACAATCTAGTTAATCTATAGTACCTCTCAAAATCATTTTGAAATGAAATCAGATTGAAAGAACTTCTTGGATTCTCTTGGTCCCTATTGGATTAATTCTACACTATTTTATCATGCCACATTGTGTACAAAACCTATGAAGCCATCAAAGGGGAGAAACTTTTGTTCATGGGCAATTCTTTCACATGTAATGCGATGGATTGGGCAAAAGTAACATTCAAATTCATCTCACATGGGGTAAGATTTCAACTCTTTTAAGTTGCTTCCCAGATTCTTTGTATCAGGAAGAGCTAGCTTCTTCAAAGAAACTTGATTTAACATAGATTTAAAGTTATATTTTAGTTCCACTTCCCCCACTGTAAGAGACTCGTGGCATTTTAATGATTTTAGAAGGAATATCACGGGAGACTGAAGTGCTACAAAAATAGAATCAGAATTTCAGCATCTAATTTTATATTTCTTCAATTATTTATCAGTATGATAATTCTTCATTTTTTTGTAGATATTGGATTCCAGTAGACATTCAGGGGATACAGTCCTATGTATGGTTTACTTCCAAGTTTCCATCCAATTTCTAACCATCACATAAGATTCATACAACAAATGAATTGTATAGTTGCATAATTTAATATAAGTGCCCACAGAATTTAGGAAACCAGAACACAGTTGTAAAAATAGTCAAAGGCCAATCTCTATCTCATAGACGAAAGCATATACCAAATTACACTTGTAACAGAATGATTTCTCCTGTTCAATAAGCTTTAGTTGAATACAGAAAAGATGAAAAGACAAGTTTACAAAATAAATTCACATGCAGAGACTACCCAAACAGGATAATCACATAGATGACAGGAACAACAAAGAGAAAATCTAAAGATGATACAAACCTTTTCATATTTAGACCCCCTATCAAGGAGCAAAAATAAGCTGAATAAATGAAGGAAAAAGCATTGAGCAAACACATTCTAGTGCGACAAAGAATACAAAACCTTCTATAGATCAATTACAAAACAGGTAATAGATAGTTGACCTATTACTTCTGGTTGGTAGCGCCCTTCTTCTTCAGCAGGTTTCCAAATTTGTGCAACAAGGGTTTCTTCTTTTTCTGACTCTGTTGTTTTGATGGAGAACTTCCAGCATTATTGAGATTTTCTGTTGAGGGTAGCCCATTGACCTGGTTGTAGCTCTCAACACCCTCAGTTTTTGAGTCCACTTCCTCCTCAAATGATTCCTGTTCTGGCTCTCCCTCAGGAGAGAGGTCTTTTTCCTCAATCTTGCAGCTCTCCCACATCTTAAGATCAACATCTGTAGAATCATCGTCTTCCTTTACTTTATTCTCGTTATTTTTTGGGTTTCCATTTATGTTCTCAACTTCAGTAGCAATCTGAGCAGATTCATGGTTCAAAATGTCGTAAACTTCCGCGGGCTTCTTCTCCTCTACAGGTTGCTCCTTCTGTTGAGGTTGGAGCTCCATCTTAGGCTTCACATCTTCTGTGCCATTCTTTTCAGAGAACTCCACCAAGCCATTCTGTTCGGAAAACTCCACCACTTTTGGAAGCATATCATAATCTTTTTCACTGTCCGTAAGCTCACCATTTTCATCGACACGCTTCTTAGGTAAATCTTCAAGCAACTTAGATAACTCCTCAATCTTCTTAAGAGATGCAGCTTCTCTAATTTGTAGCTCCTCATTCTCCTGAAGAATATTCTGTAAGTTATTTTCTTTGTCCATTAAACCCTCTTTTAATCTCATGCTCTCAGCCTTTGCTTTGCCAAGGACTTCCTTTAGGTAAATCACCTCTGATTCAGCTTTCTTAAGTGAATTTTTCAGGTGATCTTCTTCCTCCTTCGCTGCAGAAGCTTCTTCCTCTGCCACATTTAGCAAATTAACAAGCCTGTTTATTTCTTTTTCCATTGAAGAATTCTCTTCTTCAGATTGCTTCACACTTCCCATTAAATGAAGCTCCTTCTTCTCCCACTCAGTTTTTGAGTACTGGAGATCATTCTTTGACTGTTCAAGAGAGTTAGTTAGAGCCTCAATCTCTTGTTTCGCATCATCAAGCATGCTTTCATACTTCTCATTTGTTGCTTTCAAAACCATCTTCAGGTCTTCTATTTGAGTTTCATAGTTTTCATTCTCAATTTGAACTGACAATAGCTTCTCTTTGGCTTCTCTTGCCTCTGAAGAAACGTCATGCAAGGCTGATGCTAAACTTTCCATTGCTTTCTTGCTCTTCTCTTCTTCATCCCTAGAATTTTCCAATTCATTTATGAGCTTATGTTTTTCTTCCAATAAAGTTTGCACACTGTCAGCTGCAAGCTTCTCATTGTTTGAAGCCTGAATTCTCTCTTCTCTAACAGTTTCAAGCTCAGACACAAGATATTCAACTTTTTTCATCATTTTAGAAGCTTCTTCCTTGGCTAGTTCAAGGTTGCATTCTGATTCCTCAAGATCTCCCTTCTGCCTTCTAATTGAAATTTCCAGCAATCCCACCTTCTCTTTAAGGAATGCGATCTTGGATTTTGCATCATGCAATGAATTGTTGCTTCCTTCAAGTTGTTTCATGACAGATTTCAGAGATCCTGAGGCAGATCTCTCCAATTTCTTTGCTTCCTCAGCCTGAACTTCTAATTCCTGAGCCCTCTTCTGCCACTCCTCCACTAAATTATGTGCATAAGATTCAGCCATTTTCACAGCCTCAAGATCAATATTAAGTTGCTCTAAGGTAACCTCTCTCTCTGCCAATTTCTCCTCATTAATATTTGCCCTTTCAAGTTCTTGTCTCAGAGTATTGATCTCCAATTTCAGTACTTCCACCAACTTACTGTTCTCATTAGCTTCCATTTCAACTTGCGAGTCAAGCATGGATTTCAATTGAACCAATTCGGCAGAAAGAATTTCCACTTTTTCTGCATGAATCTCTGCATTTTTTGATGCATCCTCAGCATGGCTGAGTGCCTGGTTTTTTGCATCAGCAACCATAGCCAACTCTTGCTTCACCTTATCAAGTTCCTGATTGGCAGATAGGAGAGCTGCCACATCCAATGCATGCTGGGTTCTCGCTGCTTCAATCTCTCTCTGCCATCGCTCGTCCTTCTTTTGGGTTGCTTCAATGCCAGCCTGTTCCATCTCAACTGCTCTGAACTTTTCAATCTCAATATTATCTTCAGCCCGCTTTTGAGCTGCCAACGCCTCTCTGAATTTCCCATCTGCTTCCTCAGCTGATCCCTGTGCTTCAATCAATTCATCAAGAGCTTTTGCTTTTTCTTTCTCAACCAAAACCAACTTCTCCTTGGCCTTCTTAAGATCTTCCCGAGCAAGATTTAATTCCTCCTGAATTTCCAATGGTTTTGAAGTCCGAACTGGTTTTTTCTGAGGAAAAAAGAGAATCAAAGTCAAACAATGTAATAATCCAGCAGTGGCAAAATTTCAACGACTACTATCACCTAATGCAGCCATTCAATATGAAAAGGCACTCTTCAACAGTTGGAAAGAATTTTACTGAAACTTACATCAGGTGTGTTACTGAGCTTGGGAGACCGCCGGTCTACTACAGGCTTTGGAGTGACCAGTTTTGAAGATCGATCAACTGAAAGTCGAGAATTTTGCAGGGGAGAGGCCGAATCAGCATCAGATTTGGCCACTCCCCTGCTCGACTTGCTGACCACAGGAGTTGCTAGTGATGCTCTTTTGTCGTGGGTTTCAGAAGCACCAGATCTGTGTAATCACAACACTTTAATTGCCAGGTTCCATTATCAAAATCCCATTATTCAAACAATGGAAGATCTAGCCAATGCACGCTAGTCAAGAAATCAAATGAAATAAAATGTTGATTATTATCCAAAGATAACCTTTCCATAGAATCACCTATCACAACAAGAATTGAGTATGTCAAAATCACGCTTGAGATCCACCCCTTTTACTAAAATAACTCAATAAAAACAAAATTCAACAATGATTAAGGATTGGATTATAAAAACAAAGTAATTTTCAACTTCAGTACAAACAGTCCAAACCAAAGAAAGAATAGTCCCAATTCAGATTCATGTACATACATACAAACACAGAGTATCGTAGAATACAAGACTTACTTGGACTTAGTAGACATTATGGATTGGAAGCAGATTCTGCAGCAAAAAGGCAAACGAAGCTAAGAGTGGGTTAAATTGAATGGGAGAAGCTGAAATTCAGCTGACAGTGTTATCTTGTGTAAGAGAATGTATGTATGTATGACAGTGAGATAGAATTGATGAGATATAGTATAGGTATTTACAGAGCAGTATTATTGAGAAGATGTTCTTCACTGCCCGCCCACACATGGCTGCAACTGTTACCCCGTGGCTGGCCGTTACACTCTCTCTTACTTTTCCAGGATTATTTTCACACTGTTTACGGAAGTATCCTCTATGTAAAACTGGTCTATTCTATTTCTTCTTTTTTCACGCTTTGAAAAATGGGAAACGGGTCACTAAACTTTAATTTCACAATTCTGTCACTTGCTTTGCATAATTGACTTACAATTTAAACTATCTAAATTAGAAATAGATAAAAATGAGTGATAAATGAATAAATAAATAATATTTGCGAGTCTTTGAAAATAAGTGAATAAAAAGTAGTTTGAATATTTATAAAAATGATCCAAACATAACCTACTCATAATAGATTTTTCATGTACATCACGACCGTGATTTCACAACTACGTCATGTATGAAAAAAGTATTAAGAAAAAAACTCATTTTAATGTTTTAATCTAAGGACATTATCACAACCCTTATTTTATCTTTTTCGTTTTCAGAGTGTCATACAACAATTACATGAAATATATGTTGTAGTATGACGGTTAATTAAGCAATTTTCGTGAGTTTTAGATAAGATAGATTTGAAACTAAATTGAATTCTAGTGACTCAATTGAGATGATTAAAATTGTGTGGTCCAAGTAAAATTTAGTGAAAATTTAATGAAATTTACCCTTAACAAGTAAAAATAATATCTTTTACATTGGGATAAGGTATTGCTTTCCCAAGCTTATATGTGTTTTTGTAGTATTCTTTTTTAATTAATAAGGAAAAGACAAAAAGAAAATGCAGTGATTAAGGATCCAATCATGCTATTACTTGGTTTTGAGGAACGTTAATAAGTATCATTAGAATGACATTAATCAAGTTTTAATCCTGCATTTATTATTCCCATTAATGGATTTATTTATTTCTAAATTTGGGTGTTAGAACATTCGTGTGCTACCAATATTATTATTTTTTAAATATATCATTTCAAATTTGTGTTTTGAGAGAAAAAATATTTCTTTTATGACTTTTAGGATAATGTTGGTTACAATGTGACAAGAAACTGCCTAATAAAAATGTAAAAATAGATTTATTTTGAAACATTGGCCTCTGTTGGAAAGAATTTATAAATTAGCAAAACAGAAAACTTGTAGAACAAGTTAAATTGTGGTTAAGTTGTCAAATTGGAGATTAGTTAATCAATAATTATGAAGAGTAGATTAGGTGAGACTTAACATCATAGATTCATATCAATATCAGCGTGCGTGTTTCTTACACTTCCCCACCCAATTTGATGGATATCTTTATAGAACATCACTATGTAATTTTTGTTCTCTCCCTTTGTCCCCGCTAAATTTTTTAAAGCAAGCACAAGTGATACGTTATTATCATAATATTTATTGAATTTAAAATATTCTTATATTCATTGCATAGTGTGATAGTAATCATAATGCTAAATACTTGTCCCAAAACCGAATCAAACTAGTCCAATTTTGAATGTTAAATTAAGAATTGAATTCTTGGTTTTAGTCATGCAATTATGTTTGACAAATTTATAAATCGTTTATAAAGTATTTGAATTTTTTTATTTTTAAACTCACGTTCAGATGAAATCACAAATAATGTCTACTTATCAATAATTCATTTATACATATTTATAAATCATTCCTAACTATTACGTGATTTAAGCTTTCCATGTAGAGCTGATTCTAATTTCAAATCCATCTATGTATAGCACCTTGATTATAGCTCATTTTGGTTCAATTTAGATGTATATATCATGAGTGTACATTCTACCAAATTAATAAAAAAGATTTTTCCTCGTTCCATTACCGTTGTTATCATGGTATGAGAGCAGTGGTTATTTCTCCTTCCTGGTGACCTATGGTTTTCTTCCTGCTATGGCCTCCATCACTGGATTCTTCTTCCCTTCTCGAAGCCATCACAGATCTCTCATCCCCATATTGCCTTTATTCTGGTGACCACCCAAAATCCCCTCTAGTCGAACCCCTCTTCCACACAAAAGGCCCTTAATGCCAAGAACAAACTAGGTTTTGTTCTCGGGACTTTTAAACGACCTAAACAAGATGACAACACTACACAACTATGGGATCGATGTAGCGACATGGTTTTCTCATGGCTTCTTGCTTCCATTGACCCTTCTCTCTCAGCTAGTTTAATATATTGTAGAACCCCACATGTTATGTGGACTGACTTGGAGACTCGTTTTCAGCAAAGCAACAATCCCAAAATTTTTCATTTGAAGCGTGATATCACTACCCTTCGACAGGAAAATCTACCCATCACTCAATATTACAATGTAATCAAGCAATTATGGGAGGAACTCTCTTCTTTACAAACAACAAAAGCAGGCTCTTGTGGTGCTTTAAAAGATCTCACCAATTTTCAATCTTCTGAACGTGTTTTCCAATTTTTAATGGGCTTGAGTGATCGGTTTCAGCATACTCATAGTCAAATACTTGCCATGGATCCCCTTCCACCGGTAAGTAAATGCTTTGCCATTCTACATTAAGAAGAGACTCATCGTCTCTTACAAATACCAGGCCACAATCCAATGGACTAAAGCAGGCTTCACGAAATTGGTATTCTACACTCTCTTCTGTCCTCATTGAAGCTGGTTATGCTCGGTCTCATGCTGATAACTCTATGTTCACTCGTACATGTGGTTCCTTTTTTACGGTGTTTTTTGTTGATGTTGATGACATCTTATTGGCAAGTAACGATGCTTAGTCATTATCCGATCGTAAAAATTTACTTGCTGGTCATTTCAAGATAAAAGATCTTGGTGTCTTAAAGTATTTCTTAGGCATTGAAGTTGCCCTCTCTTCTGCTATAATTTTTATTAACCAGAGAAAGTATACTCTTAACATTCTTTCTGACTCTGGAAATCTTGGCATGCGTCCTACCCACTTTCCTATGGAACAAAATTTAAAGCTCTCTCTAGATGATGGTGACCCCTTACATGATCCCCACACTTATCGACGATTGGTTGGACGACTCATTTATTTGACCATCACCCGTCTTGATGTTCCTTATCTGTGAATACCCTTAGTCAGTTCATGCAAAATCCCACGACTTCACACTGTGAAGCTACTCTCTGTGTCCTTCGATACCTCAAAGGCACTCCTGGCCATGGACTCTTATTTCCTTCTACATGTGATTTTCAGATTTCAACATTTTCTGACTCTGATTGGGCCAGCTGCCCTACCACTCGATGCTGCACTATAGGCTTCTTTATTCGGCTAGGTGACAATCCCATTTCTTGGAAAACTAAAAAGCAAAATGTTGTTTCCCGTTCTTGAGCAGAAGCAGAATATCCTGACATGACCTCTACTATTTGTGAGCTTGTTTGGCTTAAATTATTATTGCATGATCTACAAGTTTTTCATCGACGTCCCATGCTACTTTTCTGTGATAATGAAGATGCATTACATATTACTCGTATCCCCTTTTTCATGAGCGAACCACATATATTGAGATTGATTGTCATAAAGTTCGTGAAAAATGCTATTCAGGCCTCCTTCGTCTGATACATGTTTCTTCTTCTCAACAAGTGGCTGATATTTTCACCAAAACTCTTGGTCGAGACCTCTTTATTCATTTTGCTCACAAGTTGGGCATTACAGATCTCCATGCTCCAACTTGAGGGGGAGTATTACGTGATTTAAGCTTCCATGTAGAGCTGATTCTAATTTCAAATCCTTCTATGTATAGCACCTTGATTATAGCTCATTTTGGTTCAGTTAGATGTATATATTATGAGTGTACATTCTACCAAATTAATGAGAAAAAAAAAAAGATTTTTCCTCATTCCATTACCATTGTTATCACTAACAGAGGCTAAATTTTTATTCCTACTGTCTTTTTACTTTCAATTAAATCACAATTTATAAGAGTTCACATAAATAAATATATATTAAGAATAATTAAAAATTTCATCGTTAAATAAGAAAAATTACTCAATAATTTACACTTTAAACTTAGTTTTAAAGCCTAAATCAACCAATACGGTATAATTCCTTTTTAACCTATAGAATCAATAGTCACAATTCTCAATCAACCAATTCTAGAAATTGCCCACCTTTGAATTTAGACAATTTGGATATTTTCTATTTACATTTCATTTATTCTCACATTGCAGGACCAATAAAATCGAATAAAAATAAAGAGATTTTACTTTTTAAATGACAATATATGCCATGTCATCCCACATGTGGCGTGTTTCACTAATTTTTATCCTTAGTAAAGCAGATATCGTCTCTAATCAACTACAATCATGTTACGCGTAAAATCTAGTTTGACAATATTTGTAGACAATTCACACTATTCTTTTCAAAAACTGTTTTTTAAATCAATGGCTCCGGATTTTGATAACACCAACATTGTCAATCATTGCTATCAAGTATGATTGTACAAATAGCATAATTGAATCAACTACTTCGACCATGAAATATTAAAATAAACAGAAATAACACTGTCTAAGAAATACCGATAAATTTTTAAACAACATTTTAAAGTTTGACAAAAAAACAAGTTGTAGCAATAATAAACTGTGAAAATCGAAAAACATGAGCTTCAAATGTGCTGTTACAACTGGTAGAAAACACAAATAAGATATGAGGGATCAAGAACAGCACATCACATCTACCCTCAAATAATCAAATTTAAGAAGCCATATGCACATGGAGACAGATCAAGAACAGGTACAAAATTTGGTCTATTTCTCTCCTTTCCAACATCCTTTAAGATTTTACTCCACAGGGGAATAACCACTAGTTTAACCCAGCTGTTTGACGAACCAGGCTTAAAAGCTGTCCAATACTTAAAATGATCACATAGATATGGGAAAATTAATAATATCTAAATGGCCGTGAATATACATAAGGTAGAAGTATGATAGTGAGATTCTTGTTTACTCGTCATCATATGAAATCTCCACAACAATCATAGAACTTGGCAGCATAGGGAGGGTCATCTGGCCCCAATTCATAATATAAGACATGCAAATATTGTCAACGAGCATTCTATAAAGGAAAAGAAGTAATTGTGAATAGATATAGCAAACTCTGTTTTACATTTTTATAGAACACCATTTGTGCCTAAGTAGAGGATTTAGCTACTAAACGACCCCTACGCATATGAATAGCTAACATGATACAAAAGTGGGAGATGTTAGAATTTGTTACACATCAGCTGTGAGTCACCAATCTAACAGAATTCAACTGATAGGCATAGTGGCGTGAAACCAGGAAGCTGTCTCACCAATATTCTGTTAGCTCCATAGGAATAATTCTAGAACCTTCTTGTATGTAGTGTATGTAGTTATCATGTTGTATATATTTCTCCTGCAATTGGAACGAGCTGAATCTTCTGAGAAGTTCAAAATCATTCCAAAAATTAACTTGGTATCAGGGCCAAAGGGCTAACAATAGCACTGGAAATCAGTCTGGGCCAACAGATTCTGGAATGAATCCAATCACACAAGTAGCTGTGAATCAGTACTCACCAGCGGTAATGACACTCAATCAAACACCGTCCATCAAGCTCGACAGGAACAATTATTTGCTGTGGAAGAATATGATTATGCCAATAATAAAAGGGCATAATCTGGAAGGTTATTTGCTGGGAACAAGGGAATGCCCACCAGAATTTTTGGCAACACGGACTAGTATTCGACAAGGTGAGGCAGTTGAAATGAATTAGAACCCTCAGTACAATAGATGGATTTCAGTCGATCAGTTGTTGATGGGGTGGCTATACTCAGCCATAACTCCTGAAATGGCAATGAAAGTCATGGGTTGCTCGAGTTCTAGTAAGCTTTGGACTGCAATTGAACAAAGATATGGAATACTAAACAAGTCCAGAATAGTCTTCCTCACTGGAGAACTGCAAAGAGCCAGGAAGGGAGCTATGACTATGGATCAATACTTGACAACAGTCAAGCAATTGGCTGACAATCTGGAGGTAGCAGGAAAGGTTATAGATCACAATGATCTTGTAACTCAGGTGCTCTCAAGTTTGGATGAAGAGTATACACCTATAGTGGTGCAAATTAATAGTAGAGATAACATTTCCTGGCATGAACTGTCATCAATGTTGATGACATTTGAGAGTCGACTTGAGTATCTAAATCAAGTCAAAAATAATTTTAACTATATGAGTATAAACTAATCTAGTGTACAACACGTTCAAAGAGTTGGTTCAGGCAATGGCAGAGCCTACAGAGGATTCATCAGTAGTAGGGAAACAAATTTTAGAGGTAGAAACAGAGGAAGAGCAAGATCTGGAAGGCAAGGAGATAGCAGGGCACCTTGCAAAATTTGTGGACTGAATAATCACATGGCTAGCTGGTGCTTTAACAGATTTGATGAGAGGTATATGGGAAGCAGACCAAGCAATCAAAATCACCAAAACAGCAAAACAGCACCATCTGCATACATTGCTTCACCATCAGTTCTTGAGGATCCAGAGTGATTTGTAGATTCAGGTGTGAGCAACCATGTTACATCAGACAAGAACAACCTGTAAAATGCAAAAAGATATGAAGGTAATGAAAAATTGATTGTTGGTATGAAAATAATTGGTAAGAAGTGGGTATTCAAACTAAAGCGTGACTCAGAGGGAAAGGTGCAAAGACACAAAGCAAGACTCGTTGCTAAAGGGTTCCTTCATATGCTTGGCATAGATTTTGGTGAGACCTTTAGCCCTGTAATTAAGGCTTCAACACTTAAGGTTATCCTAACTCTTGCAGTGTCCAAGGATTGGGAAATTAGGCAAGTAGATGTGAACAACGCCTTCCTGAATGGTGAACTGAATGAGAAGGTCTTTATGAATCAGCCACAAGGTTTTATTGATAAGAGGAATCCAGATCTTGTATGTAAATTGGAGAAGGCTTTGTATGGCCTGAAACAGGCCCCAAGAGCTTGGCATGAAAAGCTCAAAAGTACCTTGCTGGAATGGAAGCTTAATCAATCTAAAGCTGACAACTCACTATTCTTCTCAACCAACAAAAGTGATATATTGTTTGCTTTAATCTATGTTGACGACATTGTAGTTACGGGAAACAACCCTCAGATTGTGTAAGAATTTATAGACAGATTGAACATCACTTTTGCTCTCAAAGATATGGGAAGTTTGAGTCATTTTCTTGGAATTGAAGTATGCAGAGACGCGACTGGCTTGTATTTGACACAGACAAAATATGTTACTGATTTGCTGAAAAGATTTGGATATGAAAGTCTAAAACCGAGTTCAACACCCATGGCTGCTGGCAAATCAATTTCAAAAACTCAAGGTCAACCTATGGAGGATCCAACTGTGTATAGAAGCGTCATAGGTGGACTCCAATATCTGTACCACACTAGACCAGACATCACTTTTTCAGTTAACAAACTAAGCCAATTCCTTCAAAATTCTACTGATGCTCACTGGAAAGCACTAAAAAGGGTGTTTAGGTATTTGAAAGGCACGTTGAATCATGGACTTGTCATCCAAAGAAGTGATTATCTCAACATAACTGGCTTTGCTGATTCTGACTGGGCTTCATGCCCAGATGACAGGCGTTCTACTGCAGGTTACTGTGTATATCTTGGCGGTAATCTGGTCTCGTGGAGC
Organism: Fraxinus platypoda; assembly: GCA_903798405.1. Classification (NCBI taxonomy): domain Eukaryota; kingdom Viridiplantae; phylum Streptophyta; class Magnoliopsida; order Lamiales; family Oleaceae; genus Fraxinus; species Fraxinus platypoda. The sequence goes on along the minus strand of CAIGRT010149167.1, from coordinate 1,155 downwards.
TCTAAAAAACAGCATGTGGTTGCAAGATCGAGTGCGGAGGCTGAGTATAGAGCACTTGCTCACAATGCTTCAAAGATTTCATGGATTCAGTCTCTGATGAATGAACTAGGACTAACTCAGAAATGTGTTCCAGTAATTTAGTGTGACAATCTAAGTGCAAGTGCACTTGCTTCTAATCCCTTCTATCACGCACGCACTAAACATATTGAACTAGACAGTCACTTTATGAGAGACAAAGTATTAAAGAATGAATTAGAAACCCACTACATTCCTTCATCAGAACAAACAGCTGATATATTGACCAAGGCTCTACCTCATTCAAGTTCTCTATTGCTTAGAGACAAGCTTGGAGTTGTTGAACATACTCCACCTTGAAGGGGAGTGTTAGAATTTGTTACACATCAGCTGTGAGTCATCAATCTAACAGAATTCAGCTGGTAGGCATAGTGGCGTGAAACCAGGAAGTTGTCTCACCAATATTCTGTTAGCTCCATAGGAATAATTCTAGAACCTTCTTGTATGTAGTGTATGTAGTTATCTTGTTGTATATATTTCTCCTGTAATTGGAACGAGATGAATCTTCTGAAAAGTTCAAAATCATTCCAAAAATTAACTGGAGAAATAATACCTTATCTCCAGGATAGGAGAATAAGCAAGGATTGCAAATAATAAACTTGGAGGTCATACAAAAATGGAAAAATCACATTAAATATGTCGTCCAAAAACTAAGTTCGATTTAAATCCTTTAAAAATTTAGATTTATATATAATCTTTATTTTTATACATTTTAATATCGGACAAGCACATAACATGTCGTACACTTGCCCGAGGGGTGTCTGCAAAAATATCTCTCAAGTGTTGGAAATTTAAGGAAAAATATATAACAAATGACACTCGCACATGGCTCATTTGATGCATGCCCTAGATTGTTCAAGGAATGTTGGAATCCGACACAAGACGACACGTGTTAGACACAGAGCACACTGCCCTATTAGGAGTGTATGTGCTTCGCAGCCCAATAACAAACCCAATATAGAAAAACCCTGTTTTATATAGGAGGAAATTACATAAAATCAGAATTTTTAGGTTAACATTTCAAAAGTCAGATTTAAAGTTTATTTTTACAAAAATCAGAACATAATTAAACATTTAAAT
>CAIGRT010149125.1:0-13826 GCA_903798405.1 Fraxinus platypoda | reverse complement strand
AATTAAACTTTAAATCTGATTTTTTTAAAATCAATCTTTAAACACTTGGATTTGTGTAATTTTCTCGTTATTTTTCATCTCTTATCTTCGATTCAGTTATATTACCTCGCCCCGCCATCCCGATCCGATTTCTAAAACCCGCGTTCAAAATTGAATTTTATTATTTTTTTCGTTTTTTTGTAAAACCCCCTTTCTATGTCAGAGTGTCATCCAGATGGTAGAGCCAAAGGTACAAATAGCTTTATCGAGGTTGGATTTGGTTGGGTGGTAACGTGACACGACGACTAAATTAAATTGAATAATTTTATTTAGCACAATTGGTGTCAAGTATCGGTGTAAATGTCACATGATTCATGTAATTGAGTTTATCAAGTGTGATCATCTAGATTAATGCTGATCATCGATTGTATTCTGATTATTATAAGATTGAAATACCAACTACTTCGGTAGGGCTCAGAGGGAAAAAAGCAAGATTTGTTAAAAATTAATACAATAGAAAAGAAGTATATTTCAAAAAATATATATAATTGAAAAGTTTAAAACTTAAAAAGGGGGATATTTTCTAGTTTTTGAAAGAAAAATAAGAGTATCTAACCTTATCATCCCTTATTTTTCAAATGAGCTTTACTTTTTTGACACGTCCGTAGAGGCAAACATTAATCATTTGTTTAAACTCCGTGCCCAAGTTTCCCTCTTACACTCCATTATCCATGTATATATTTCAATGTATTTTATGCAGAAGAAAGTAAATGAATGAGCATATTTGACGTAGCAAAAGGTTAAGTGGGGAATAAGAAAGCTTGTCGCTAGTGTTGTTTTTTATACGAAGGGAGGGATTCATGTGCAGCGCAACCTGTTTTTTGTCCTAACCTTGTATTAAACAAAGATGAATGGACACACCATGTTAATTTAAACAGGCAAATCGACATTTCCACATACAACTATAACATTTTTACACACCAAAAACATAAAAAGAATTAAAAAAATCGATAATTCGACTAGCACACTAGAGAAAACAAATGCATTGTCCCTCAGACATTCAGAGCATATATTATGTTCTCAAGAAAAATGGGAGAATATGCATATCAGCATGGCAACGAGTTTAAGGAGTGCGACTCCTTTCCAACTTCAGCTCATGCCCACTTGCTCAGGAATCTCTCTGTATCATGTGTAGGAGGTTTTGGGCAATCTCAGACATTGGTGGCCTGAATTCTGGCTCGTGCTGTCGAGCAAAAGGAAGACATATAAATGAAAAAACTCTTCCTTCTTTGAGAAATGCTGCAACTCATTTATGCATCAACTTTACAGGTAAACACACTTAACATGCTAAATAAGCCTTGGATATTTTATACAAAAACTTTTCGATTTCATTCTTAATAATTAAGCCCCTGTTTGACAGAATTTCTGGAGGAAAATGAGTTTTGAAATAGTAATTTTTTGGAGAATATTTTGTTAAAAAGTAAGAAATTTTTTTGGATTTACATGAAAAATATTTTATTGTGTAAACGTGTAGTTGAAAATGAGTTTGAGAAAAAAAATTGATTTGTCAAATAGGGGCTACATCTGAAGCCGCTAAAAAGTCTAATCCATTATAATGATTTTAATGCAAGTTCTGCTTCAGTATGAATTACCATTCATTAGAAATGCACCAAATTTCCTAAATGAACGAGGGAAAAAAAATAAAACAAAGGAAAATCAATCTTCTCCCCCCACAACCCCAGCCCACAAACCAAAGTTTAGATTTCTTTCCGAACTTCTACATTGATGCATTATTGTCAGTTAGGCCAGTTTAATTATTTCTTCTCTTTTCTATTACTGAAGTGTGTTTTTGAATGCATATGATTAGCTAATTCGTATAGAGACATAATGGAGGTTCTGCATTTTTGAGCAAATAGAGTTGTGGTGGCTATGAATGCCGTTGTGCCTCCATCAAGTTCCTTGGTTTGAAGTGGAATCCACGTCTTTTGTGGTCAAGAATGAATGCTGCATTTTTTATGACATTTGTGCTTGCAATTGCAGGAGGTAAGGAGGGAGAGGGGCACTCCACATGTGTGGTGGTGGTGGAGGGTGATGGGGGAGAGCGGCTGACGTGGGGAAGAAGATAGTTTATCTTTACTTCAAACCGAGGGATAATTATTTTCCCAACCAAACTCACCAAGTGATTTTTTTATCAGTCTTGGACTGTATCCGTAGTTTGGGACTCACAACATAAATTTCCGGTGTTGCCAAGAAATAATGAATACTAATCACCTGAAGAACAGACAGTGACTGTAGTTTTCCCTATCAAAATATAGCACAAAGCCAAACAATCATACTTGCTCTTGCAAAGAAAGAAGGCCCTCTCAGACTCAGTTTCCTTTCTCAAATCATATCGGTTGATTTTGTCAAAAGCAGTTGAAAATAAGAAGTGAGAATGAGAAACTTACCTGAATACACAAAGAAATTATATCAGCAAGCCGAGATAAAGACTTTGAAGGATAAGCGCCATTTAGAGAATGATCAACCATTCTAGATAATGCATCTATATCATGAAGCCGTGGAATTGCCCATCTAACGAGATATTGCTCTCCACGGGGGCGCAACCTGTGTTTGTGCGTATTAGTTAGTTTCTTCTAACTTATAGTCGAGATAGCAAATAATTTTATTTTTTCCAAAAATTTAGCTGAGAAGAAGCAGTTTCGACTCATCAGACATGATATTTTCACAAATATTCTAACCTGTCATAAGATTTTCGCCCAGTTAGAAGTTCTAACATCACAATTCCAAAGCTGTAGACATCGCTCTGGTAGGTATAGCTTCCTAATTCAAGTTCTGGAGCCCCATAACCATGACCTTGCAACTAATGTATATACATTGATGTCAATAAATGTTCTAGTAGATTGAGCAAATGTTTGGATTTTATAGCAGGTGCATAATCCAAGAAGCTCTGGATACCACAATGCTAAAAACATTTTTGCTTCTATTAACATAAGTAGCACGTGATAAATTTAAATCTTTAATAAAATTCAGCACCAAACATCTGATATCCCCTTTCCAGCCAAAATTATTAAGTCGAGACTTTACCCGATTCATGGAATCAGATGGCAGCAGCGGAGCCAATCCACAATCAGAAACTCGCACAGTAAGCCCATCATCTAGGAGAATATTAGCAGACTTGAAGTTCTGGTGCACAATAGGTGGCTGACACGTCTCATGCAAATACCTTTCAGAAAACAGTAAGACTCAGTCTCCAAAAGCTTTGAAGTTCAAGAAATGGACAACGAAACATTTGTTTTGTAGAACAGCCAAGAGGGGAAGCGACTAAAACAAGCAAAAGTGGGTTGAGAATTGTATAAATCTTTGACCAACACACAAAAATGTACAAGAAAACTTCAAAACCAAGAGCATGTTTAGCTAAGCTTAAAAAGGTGAAGTTACTTGTAACTTATTGTCTCCTTTTAAAAAACTAACTTTTTATTTATTTTGAAGTTAACTCTTACATTTCTGTCAAAAAGGGGAAAAAAAAAAGTAACTTATTTCCAACTCTGACTAATATAAAGTTTATTTATTTATTAAATATGAGAACACTTTTGAAGCTTAGCCATACATGCTCTCTTACTTATCACACAAACTATGTTCATTTTGGTCAATATGCTGAGTTCATCAATCAACATACTCCAGGGCTCTTGCAGCTTGAAGTGCCAAATGCATCCGAGCATTCCATGAAAGCTTTTTATTGATCTCATCATCCAAGTGTAGTGCTTCATAGAGCGTCCCAATTCTGCAATAGTCATACACAAGCAGAAGTTGTCCATGCTCCAGACAGTAACCTACGAGTTCCAGTATATTTGTATGTTGAAGTTTAGAGATATTTGACACTAGCTCGAGGAATTTTCGATCACTCAAATGCCTAGAAGCCATTGTGTTCAATTTTTTGACAGCCAGGACCTGGAGATGAGTAAAGCAATATCAGGGAGTTGAGACAACTTTTGCAATATACCATGACAATCTAGTACACAAATATTTTCTCACTAGTCCTGTTATCAAAAAATTGATAACTGGGCCATGACAATGACTGATATACAGTTTTATCTCATCCAACCATCATTAGCAATACCTGTAGTTATATCTAAATTTCAATTCACCAACTAAAAATATTGAAGTACAAAGTAAAATCTAAATCGCATGACATGAACCCAAGATTGTAAAAGTGCTACTCAATCAAGTCATTGAATAATCTTGTCAAAGTAAATAATCATCTTATGCCAATTGATTAAAACTAGAAAACAAGAATGACTGCAGTAAAAAGAAATAAATTCCACTCCCTTAGAAGGAAGCCAGTTAAATCAGAAGATGATTACCTTTCCTCCAGGAAGCTCAGCTTTGTAAACTGTTCCAAGCGTGCCTTCTCCAATTAAATTTTCTGGAGAAAAGCTCTTCGTATACTGTTGAAGAGATGCAATGCTAAAGAACTTAACAGAGTCAACACGATTAGAAGCATGTTCCCTTGAGGTTATTGGAGAAAAAATTGGATCTGCAGCAATTCTTTCAGCAGGGAGAAGTGGAAGAGGCTGTGCACGTGGAGGTAGCTGCGTATAATCCAAACTTGTTATATCTGTACTGTGATCTTTTTTCTGATTTAGCACTGCAGTCTTTCTTTTACTACCTCCAAAAGATTGCTGCAAATCCCCTTCTTTTGGTTCTGCTCACGGGCCTCAAAAGATCATTCATTGAAGTAAAAAGGAAATAATAACTCAAAAAATAATGGCAACAAGCATAAGCAATAATTGTATAGGGAGCATGAATTCACCTCTCTCTACATGGTAACGAGGCTTTGGCAGATACTGGTCTTGTCTGCTAGTCTGATGGAGGATGCCAAGTGCTCCCATTTCATACTTTTTTGAGTTTTTCTCTTTTAATTTCCTCTTACAACATTTGAACATGAGAACACATAGCCCCAAAGCTAGTAATACAACTGCCAACGATCCAGCAACAGAAATCCACGGAACGCTTTTTGTTGTACTTTTCTTTCCTTCCCTTTCAAATTGTGGTAAGTGGGATGCTGATGGTCCATTTGATCGTTTTGTAGGAGCCAGATGAGGAGAAGGTGCCATAGAAGGGGGAAATGAAGGAGGTGATGCTGGTGAAGGTATTATCGTAGTGTTAAAGGGGTTACCTCCTCGACTGCACCACAAATTGAAAATTTTACAAAGGCTACACCATAATTCAAAAGGCAGAGAATACGTGCCATAAGTTCCATATGGAAAGGCATAGCTAAATGAAAAAGAAATTAACTCTATGTTTCACCTGAAATCAGGAATACTGAGCAACTTCTCGGGTATAGGTCCAGAAAACAGATTATTTTCTATGTTCCTATAGAGCAAAGAAAAGCGAGTCAGACTATCTAACAATAAATTGAGGCAAAGGGAAATTTTCAAACTATCAAATTTCACTTATAAATATAAGTACAAAGCTCTGAGGGGAAGATCTTGAAGAACATCCAGGGTTCCAGTAAGCCGATTGTTCTGCAAATGCCTGCAACCAAGAGAAATTATTACATTAAAAAGGAAAATATCATATATTTGAAGAGATGCGAAGACGTACATATCCTCGATTGTGAAGTAAGTTTGCAAGTTATGCAGAGTTATTTCACAGGACAAAAGATTGACCAAGTATCATCAATTCTTCCAAATTAATACAAGATTTCGCCAGCGGAATATCATAAGTTTATCAGTTTATGGTCCAGTTTTACCATATGCATTCAATTTCGAGTACCATTCTTTCTAAGTAAACAACAATGAAAACTATCAATTGCCATAAAACTTTTCCCGAGCCAAAATAATCGACATTAATAGCAAGAAAATATGGTGGTAATAAGAAATATGGAAATAGTTCACTTTTCATCCACCCTTTCAAAATAGATTAACATTACACAAATAAGCTTGCACAAAAAGAGGTTTTTTTTCTACTAAAACCCTAATCTAACTCAATGGTTCATTAGTAGCAAAAGTTCATCATGGGAACATTTAGTAATTTGTCTCACATATCATCCAACACATGCAATTTCTTACAGCGTGGAAAGAGATGACAAAATTCCCATTGAAGGAGGCAGCTGACCAGACAAAATGTTTCCTGACAAATCCCTGCATTGTCATTTTCATTTAAGTAAACAAATATTCTTCAATCAAATTTATGGGAGATACCGCGGAATCTTAATAGAATGCTTACACGTTGATCAAACCCTTAAGCTGTTGAAAGGCATCTGGAATTGCTCCAGTTAAATTATTGTTGTTCAGAGACCTGAGAAGGATAAGGGTTAAAAAATCAGTAGACAATCATGGCATTGTTTGGTACAGAGAATTAGATAGTACTGGACATTATTAAACAAGAAAATAAGCTAAAATCTGATTTATTATAATTTCCAGTTATACGGTACTTTGTACCAAACATGCACAAATGGTCTCATTGTACAAATCAATGACAGCAAAACCGGGCAGGCATAAGATAATGATACTAAACAGAACTTACAAATCAGTCAGTTGGTCTAAGGAGGATAGATTATATGGGATGCTTCCACTGAGCTGATTACCTGAGAGAAAACTAGCGTTTGTGGTTTTGAGGGAGGGACGGGGTATTATCAGACATTACAAAATCAAAATATCCGGTGTTGAACCTCCTTAAAACAGTCAATAAAGTTTGATTAAATCAGCTAAGTAGTTCGTGGAAGCCACTAAAGGCCGAAAAAACGTACAAGCTCCTCATAGTGATAGGAAAGTTGGATGGTATGCTGCCCCCAATATGGTTGTTGCTTAGATCTCTGCTTTTAGGAAGATAAAAGTTTTCATGAGGCTCCAATTAGAAAATAATTGCCAATTAGAACAAAACATCATTTAGGGAGTAATTGAACATGATGAACTTAATTGACAAATGCACTTACATTTGTATAATCGAGGAAAACGATCCCAAGTCTTCACTCAGTTCACCTCCCAAATTTGCGCCACTTAAAATGCTATCAATAACAGAACACATAAATTCAATCCAAAAGGCCAGAAAATCATCACGTCCAGTAATGAAACAGCAAGAACGTATCGTACATAGAGGTTATGTTGGAATTGACACACAGTACTCCTTGCCAATTCTGTCCGCAAGGGTCACCCCCAAAGGGAATCCAATTAGGAAGGGGAGGGAAGCCCAGAGAAGCATATAAACTGTTTATTGCAAAAACTAACAGAAAACCAAAGAAACAAAAAAATATTAATGTTATATATATGACCTTTTATCACATAAGAAACCATTTACAACACACATTGAATGTCTGAAATAAAGAGTATAAAGAAAGGTTTTTCATGCTTTACCATCACGAGGGTCAGTGAAACCCGAAACATATGGCTCTGCAAAGATCACCAAAAACACAAGAACACAAGAGCGAATCTTCCAATCGAAACAGCCCATCATCAGTTATGGCCGCCCAAAAACGCAAAATTTGTTCTTTTTGTTCTCTCTTTCCTTTTTCTTAACAAAACAGTCAGCAGAATCCTTCAAGAACCTGAAATTTAAAGCGAATCAGAGAATCAAACAAAGCCAGCAATTCGAAAACAAAACTTTCTTGAATTCACTCAAATTAAAAACAAAAGCCTACATGACCCCAAAAAAAATAAAAAAATTCAAAACTGTGAAGCGGAAGAATACATGCACGACACTTCATTAAAGCTAGTCAAGCACAAAAACCCATGTTAGTGGAAAATTCTAAAGGCATAAAGACCACTCCTTTTCTCAATAACATAGCAAAAATTTAACAAAAACAAGCAATGAAACAACTTACAGAATAAATGAAAATGATGCTCAAACAGTCAAACTGTAGAGGGTATAAGAAATCGCTTGCTCTGTTTCCTGCTATTTTTTATTCAAAAAGTGGGAAAGGAGATTGAGAATGAAAAATATATTCGTGACTAGATAGAAAATTTGAATTTAAAAATGGATGCGATGGATGTCGATCATATTTTTCATTTTAACGAGATAATAATGGAGATCAAACATCACCAAAGTTAATAGTAACAGTAGTTAAAAGTTTAATTGCCTGCAAGGCTGCAAGTATATTTTCTGTATGTATATCTTTACCGATAATTATGCAGTAATTCTCGGGTAATTGTATTTTTTAAATTTAATTTGAGAAACGGAAACATTTGTATACCGTTGAGCAATGATGTGACGCGTCAAATTTTTGGGCTCCGACTCCGTTGAAAATCAAGACCCCGACTCCTAATTATTTCATTAGTGGTTTTTACTCCGTTTTAGAATTTACATTTCACTAGTGTGAACTGATTTCACCCCGTTTGGCCTTCAGTAAATTAAATTTTATTTTTTTCTTTTCTATTTTTAATCATACAATCTTCCATAAAATAATATTACACATAAATCGAATTTTTTTTTTCAATCACTCATTCTTCAAAAAATATATTATTCCACCCATTAAAATTTGAAATAATGGATGCCAAACGGGGCTTATTAAGACATGGTATATATATATATATATATAGAATTTAGTAGTAATTTAAATTTTCGTTATTGAGTATTAAGCCCTGTTTGGTAGGGATTAAAATTAAATTTTGATAAAAAAAATTGATGAAATATGTGGTTGAAAAGTTGTGGATCCAATAAAATGTGTGATTAAAATTAATTATTAACTTTAACTTATATTAAAATTTGAATTTTAATTTCTGCCAAACAGGATGCTAAGGGTGTGTTTGATCCACGTTATTTTGGAAGAATGTATTTTGGAATAGTAGATTGATGGAGAATGTGTGGTTGAAAAAGAAGGAAAAGTTATTGATGTGGTGAAAAATATTATTTTATTGAAAAATGCATGGTTGAAAATGAGTAGAAGAATGAGAATGAAAATTTTAATGTGGCTCAAACATGGGTTAAATGTAGTATTTGACTATTTTCAGTGTGGAATATCTATAAGAAAGATTTTTATATTTATCTTGAGGATTTTTATTTGAAATTTTTAAACATTTATGAAGTTGGATTTGCTTTATGAAATTAGATTCGACAAATTTGAATTTGAAATTGAAAGTCAAATTCATTAATCAAATTATTTATGTGTTCACTCCATAAATAGGCCATGTTTGGTACATATTAAAATCAGATTTTAATCTGACTCAAAGTCAAACAATCAGTATTAACCACATTTTTACGGGTCCCACAACTTTTCAACTACACATTTCAAAAACTTCTATCACAATCTACTAAAAACTTAGTTTTAATCCCCCACCAAACACCCTCATAATCATTAATAGGGAGTTTTTAATGTTGAGATAAATATTTTTATTAGGTTATTGATAAATCGTGTTGTAAAACTATAAGATAAATATTATGATTACGTAGTTTTATCATCATGTATAGATAAGTTTTATCTAATTTAGAAAGTTTATTTTATTTCAATTGTAACTTTCATTTTGAACCCTATAAATCTAAGTCTTGATTATCAATAAAATACACATTTGAGTTTTGACTTTCTATTTTTCTCTTTATTTATTCTCTATATTTCTCTTTTAATCCTTTAATTTTATAACACGTTATCAGCACGAACCCTCTTATTTAATTATGTCAAACTATCTGCGTCCTTCTCTGCACTCAAGTTTTTCATGTTGTAATTTGCAGTTCCACGAATAAACCGCACTTGGTGTACAGAAGCAGGAAAAACAGGGAAAAAATAGATACTCACAAGCAGGGGGGTTGGGTGGGGTTTTTTCCAATATTTTNGAATGAACCGCACTTGGTGTACAGAAGCAGGAAAAACAGGGAAAAAATAGATACTCACAAGCAGGGGGGTTGGGTGGGGTTTTTTCCAATATTTTAACTCACATGGGCCCCACCCCATGTGAGTTATCTGTGAAAAAAACAGAAGAAACAGTTCTGTACACTCAGATTAATTCTCCACGAATACCTCCTTTGGTGATGTTGACGGCATAAAATTTGGTACCCGTGATCATACCTTTTTGTAATAATTGTTTTTCTTTTTCGAGCAACGTGCAATTTTGATAATTGATGATGCAATTTGGTAATTTCATAACTATGCTTTATGGTTCGTGTACTGGGTTCCAAAATTGTGCATAATGATTTATTTTCACGCTGCAAATTTGTCTGTATAATATGATTTCTTTTCATGCTTTATTAATATAATCATATCATGCCATATTTAATTCATGTTGTTATTTGGTAATTCATGTTGTAATTTAACTTATGTATGATAATTAATATTTAGTCTGATTAAATATTTTTAAATATACTCTTATAAATTTTAAATTAATAATTTATCATATTATTGTTCTTGAACTAGCTCAATATTATTATTAATATTCCAGAAGAATATTACTTGTAGATCTATCTACAAATAGTTTGTTATCGTTCTTGAAGTAACACAACATTATAATTAATATTTCAGAAAAATATTATATTTATTGCTTTTGAAAAGCAGATCTTTATACACAGAAATATCTTATAATGATAATTTATCAATACTCTTGAAGAAGCAAAACTCGCCAAATATTAATATATACTAGATAACATACTCCTGTAGAGTTAATATTTCTAAATAATCGTTTATTGATGTTTCTGAAGTAGCACACTATTATTGACAAATATTTCAGTTAAATTTTATTTGTTCTCGAAGAGCATAATTAATAAATACGATCTAACGTAAATTATATTTTTATTCCTAAAAAGTAAATTCATTGTATAATTTATTATAACAATATTTGATTGCTTTTGAAAAGCGTGAATTATAATTTTTAATATTTCAAAAGAATATCGACATATTATTTTTGAATGAGTAATAATAAATATAATGTGCTCTCGAAGTAGCACATGTTTCGAAGAATGTATCATTTTGAATTCATGATTAATCCTGAAAGAAAACATATAACTAATGTCACGAGAACATTGATTAGTTTGACTACTTGAACGATATATAATTATATAACGTTTAATCGTATTTTTCGAAAATAAATAACTGAATTATATCTCATATTGAACCAGAAATTGAATTTAATTTTATTGCTTGGCATGATCAGTTGGATCATCACTGGATCAATAATGATGCAATGAGGATTTGAACATTCAATGATGAACCCAAGATTCTTCAATCCAATAAACTCCTATATAATATTTGTTCTCTTTATTGAAAATTGATCATCACTAGCTAAAATAAGGATTCAATTTCTTATATTTTTGAAAATTAATTAGGGCAATAAATGGGGCTCCATCACCCTTCACATTGACCATCTAGATATTATTTGTATTTAGTAGATTTGATACATATATTAGATGATTGCATGGTGTTCGCAACCTGAAATTTGCGAAATTACTGTTCAAATTTAGTGTGTTTTGTTAATGTTAATGATCAAAAATCTCAACATTTTAATAAGTGTTAGTTGAGATGGTGGTAAATAGTTTAACACTATTGCTTTTTAAACGCTTTCAAATAATATAATTGAGAACAAAGTACTTCCCATTTTTGTGTAGGGAATGCTATTATGCATCATGCCGATATTATGGTCCACCCTGTTATAATTAGCTTATGGTCAAAGCCTAATTTGTCCATCTAATTATTTTGATGGTGCAGTACATGCAAAATTAATCCACCATAATGCACTGAGAAAGAAAGTAAAAAATGCTGAGAATAAGAGGTTGTTTGGGAGGGATTAAAATCAAATTAAAATTGAAAATATAGTCGTTGGAGTTGACTTTTATTAGACGGGTGGGACCCAATAACGACTATATTTTCAATTTTAATTAGATTTTAATCCTTCCCAAATAAGTTCTAAATAAGTAGTTTAAACCTTTATACAATATCTCAATCCCTAACGAATGATATTTTATAAAGTGATTTGCTGATTGTCAATTTGGTAAGACAATTCTCTCAGCGTTAGGGGAGGGGGGGAGGAGGAATTAAGAAGTAAGAAATAATGTACAAATATATCATTATCTAAATCATCGTAAAAGATAATTCGAATAAGAAGTTCGTATGATGATTCACTTATATGCATTTACTGATCAAAGAGATAAATAATATCTCATATACCAGCTTTAAGTACTCCAACATGAATTGATATCATCGGAGGACAATTCATTAGCATTTTATTTGATATATCTATGGCACACTAGAAGCATGATGATATTTGATTCTAATACAAAAATCTTTAAACAAAAATGGAGCAATTGACAAAGATGGCCCCATTAAAGAAGCATGCATTCCCGATGAGTATTTAGACATAACAAATTATAAAATTCCAGAAAATGTTTAGGTACCCGATATGTTGAAAATTGAGACATCTCAATAAGTTATGTTAAGAAATAGAATCGAAAAATAAAAATTGTCGACAACACTTTTGCACATGATGTATTGCATTATATAGTGAGGAATCAAAATAAATGCGTCGAAATATATCGATCAAAGTAATAATTGGTCAAATAGAAAGGACGCATCCTAAATTGATTACTAGAGAAATCTGGAAGTTCTTGGATCTACAGTCAAAACATCTAAGGGTGTATACTTATCCGAAATGAATATAAAAAAATAAAGCCGTAATATGAAATTTACCACTCTTTACATAATGAATTTAAGTTATCATGTGGTGAGTATAATCACAAATCTCTATTTTATTAGTCTGACAATGTATGAAATTTGATAAGCATATATAAAATTGGACTATATCCAACTCATCGGCATGGCTATTAATGTCACCCTGAAAAATTTACACCCAGTTTGAGCCACATTTTTTCGAGAATATATTTTTTCAAAATTCATTTCAACCACACATTCTTACATAAAATAATTATACACACATTTAAAAAAAAAAAACTTACTTTCTAACCACATATTCTTCAAAAAATTAATATTTCATAATACATTTTATCCTCAAAATGGGGATCAAACATGAGCTTAATATGCTTGAAGTACATAATTCAAGTGATACTATTATGAGGGGGAGAATACGCGTACTCTTTTTTCCTTAACAAGGTTTTGTCCGATTAGATTTTTCTAATAGGGTTTTTAACTAAACAACTTTTGTAGTGTACTAAAAAGAATAATGTAATTTTTTTCCTTCATTGTAATTTTTTCCACAGGATTTTTCCTAATAAGATTTTAACGAAACATATTTTGTGTAATAAATTTTCATAACATACAAGACATTTACCCTCAAAATAATATTTTTATATGTATGAGATTTTCGAAGAGATCAACATGAGCTATTTTCGAATCATTATATTACTACAGTCATCAAAGATCGATAAATATTTCATATGAATAAGGTGTTACTTGAAGACTATACAGACAGTATGAGACATACTTCACCAGAAATTGAAATATTGAAGACATTGACATAGAAGACAAGGATCGCTCGGTACAAGAATTTTCACTTGTTCAAAGTTTGTCCCACTGAATTTTTTTAACAAGATTTTAATAAGACAACATTTTATTACTCCAAATTATTTGTACTCTTTTTTTATTTGTTGGTATTTTTTACCATTTTTGCCAAACAAGATTTCAATGAGATAGTTATTATGTAAGTAATTATCAAATGGAGAGTGTTGTAAAACCAGGGACGGATGGAGGGGGCTAGGGGGGGCTGTAGCCCCCCCTCCCCCTCCCCCAACTAATTTTTTTTTAGTTAGGAAAACAAAATTTATGTAAAAAAAAAGAAGGGAAAATTGCAGTAGCGGTACCAAACCTTTCACTTTTTTGCAGACTTTGTCCAAACCTTTAATTTGTGCCACTCACGGTACCAAACCTTTAAAAAATTCGCAGTTACAGTACTCATTGACGGTTTCCGTCCGTTTGA
>CAIGRT010149112.1:0-10625 GCA_903798405.1 Fraxinus platypoda | reverse complement strand
ACTTAAATCATTTCAATTGGTCACAACCAATTTTCAATACAAAATTCCAACAGTATAGACTAACATAGAAGTTTCTATTGAATGTATAAGTGCTAGGATTGTAATACAAAACTTTTATAAAAATCATGTGAACAAGCTTCAAAATTTTAGTCCCTATCATTAACATGCGTTGAAATAATGAAAGATATTTAATCGTATTTTTTATTTACTAATTTCTAAAATATGCAAGTCGTTTCAATATTGGAAATCATTATTAGAGATGACATCCTAATTAATTGAAGGTTGAAATAAGGATGCAACAAGGCACATAATTATTACGACGAAAATGATTGATGACCTTAAATGTTATTAAAATATGATACAACAAAAAAATTTTTTTAGTAAACATATAACTATTCTAGAGACAAAACAAGTATAATTTAGCCATTATTTGGTCCCCATCAAAATTATAATTCATTTTTCTTTCTTTTCATATCAACCACACATTCTTCAATAAAATAATATTACATGTAATCCCAAAACTTTTTTTTAACTATACATTTTTAAAAAATATATATATTATTCTAACCATTAAAATTTCAAATAATGGTGGCTAAACAGGAGCTTAGAGCTCGCCAGCTCGGCTGTAAGCTTACAAAGTTCTCTCTGTCTCCTTTTAAAATAAAATTTCTTTAATTTTTATACTCATTTTCAACCATACATTCATACATAAAATATTTTATACGTGAAGTCAAATTTATTTTTCTAATTTTTAATCACACGTTCTCCAAAAAAATACTATTTAAAATATTATTTTTTCTACCATCAAACATGGGCAAAGTTAACTTATGATTAGATGAATAAATTATAAAATAAATAACGTTTTCATCTTTAAAAATTTAGAAATAAATAAATTACCGATATATAAATTATTTTAATTTTTTAAAACTTAAAAGAGTAAATTAGTCGAAAGATCACACATGTTTGGAGTGCGAAAATCACTTAGGGTGTGTATTTAATTGAGACTTTTGAAAACTTTGATGGACTTTTTTTAAGTAATGATTTATGTGGATTTCATGGATTTTTTAAAGATTTGTATGGAATCAGTGGAAATCTTTTGTATACTCTTATAAACTTTCATTTTAAAAATTTTAGAGATTTTTGTAGAATTCAATAGATTTTTGAAAACTTTCATTTAAGATAGAATTATGTGGATCTAGTGCAATATTACG
Source organism: Fraxinus platypoda (assembly GCA_903798405.1). NCBI lineage: Eukaryota > Viridiplantae > Streptophyta > Magnoliopsida > Lamiales > Oleaceae > Fraxinus > Fraxinus platypoda. The sequence goes on along the minus strand of CAIGRT010149112.1, from coordinate 9,414 downwards.
AAATTATCGTATACGAGGTGATGCTTCTCACCATTCCCCCTTCTCCTTCATTTTCCCCCCCATATAATAAAAAATATTTTAAAAAGAATAAAAATTTAAGACATTAAGTAAATAAATTATCATTATTATACATATAAAAAATAAATTTAATATTCAGCATTATTAATATAGAGTTTGTTTGGGAGTGATTAAAATCAGATTAAAATTAAAAATATAGCTGTTGGAGTTGACTTTTATTAGACGAGTGAGACCCAATAACGGCTATATTTTCAATTTTAATTGGATTTTAATCCTTACCAAACAAGTTCATAATATACCTTTAAAAAATAAAATAAAAAATATATATTTAAATTTAATTATGAATTAGTGTATATAAAATTTTATAATTTAATTAAAAATAAATATTTTTTCAGAAATAATGAATGAAAAAAGAAAAAAAAAAGTTACAAGAATACAATTTAATTCTTTCATAAACAATATAAATAAGCAACAAGAGAGAGAGAAAAAGAAAAATAGAAATTAATATAATCAATAGAAAAAAAATAAATTTTAATCATAACTCTAATATCATAGAAGAAAAAAAGAAAGAGAAATATTAAAAAAAATACATATTAATTTTTTTTTTGTTTTATGTGAAAGTCTCTCAAAATCTTGTGATTAATGAGAGATAAATTTTGAGATTTTATTTTAGTACTTTCTGCTTAAAAGTTAATACCATATAGACTCTAAAAATCATAAAAATTTGAATATCCTAAAACTTATAAAGACCTCTAAAAAGTTTAATTGAATGCACGAGCTGTTTGGTACAACTCAAAATTGAATTAAAATTGAAAATATAGCTGTTATTGAGTCTCACTCATCTAATAAAAGTCAACAATAACAGTTAATTTTTTAATTTTAATCTGATTTTAATCTCTATCAAACAAGCTCTCAATTGAATACACCCCAAAAGTCTACATTGAATACCTGAACTTTTTAAATCCCAAAAAGCAATTAAAATCTCAATTCAATACAGCCCTTGAAATACTTTGTTTTTGTTTGAAAGCTCAGCCATTAAATCGAATGAGCATCCCCATTTTTTACGAAAATTTGCTCTGTGCGTGATATTGGAAGGCTAAACTGAGGTGTTGGAAAGGATAGTCGGAGAGCGAAAGCAAAAGCAGATCGAAGAATGTCTAGCGCCGGTCAGGACGAAGACAAGAAGCCCGAAGATTCGTCGTCGCACATCAATGTCAAAGTCAAAGGCCAGGTTTGGATCTTTTCTAAATTATTTCCTTTGTATGTTTTATCTTAGGTTTTTTTTTTTTTTAATTTTACTAACACTTACGTGTTTCTGATGGTTTTGATTATGTTCTAGGGCTTTGGATTATCCATTTTAGGGTTAGCCGCTGTGTTTTTGTGGTAAACCGTTTATTTATTGGGGATTACTTATTATTTATTTAGTAGTTTTGATTTATTGCTCAATTATAAAGAATTTTTTTCTGCTAAGGGCAAAGAATGTTGAGGAAAGAATAAAGAAGTTATCATTTTGATTTATTATTTTTTTTATTTTGAAAAAATGCACCCTGTAAAATTCACAACCCCAGAATTCTTTCTCTCAAGCTTTCTTTATACTCTGGCATTCTGGGAGGAATGAATTTATGGAGTTTTATGAAGCACAAACACAGGAGCTAGGGCGGTTTGGGACGCATGTCTGTGTTATCACAGAAAATTCTCAAAAACTTAAGGCATATTTATCTGACAGGAAACGAGGCGTGTCATATTTCTTGAAAGATTGTCAATCATCTGGATTAAAACATTTCACTAACAAAAATAAAACTAAAAGAATATATTTTATTAAAAATTTAAACGTACAAAATAAAGATATAATATATAAATGTACAATCTTAAAAAGAGTTAAAATCAACGTGGCTGTATCCTACTTTTCTTGAAAAATCATGTGTCGACGTGTTCTTGTTACGTGTCCATATGGAGTAGAGGGACATAAGAAATTGAGAGGAAAAGAATAATTCAGCTATGTATTCCTTAACTCTCATTGAGCTGTGACCCTATTTTGCATTTGCTATCGAATTGTAATTTGTTTTGGTAGTGTGGGAGCAATGGGCATAACTCGTGAACTTGTCAGGGTTGAGTTAAGTTCAAGTTCACTTTGTATTTTTTAGGCTTGTCAATCAATGTGCCGCATGCTTTATCCTTTAAGATTTTGATTATGCTGTTACGTTTGTCCTACAAATTTTTACTTGAATAATCTTGTGATTAGTGGGTTTATTAGTCAAGCTGTTTGAATTCCCTTTCTGATGCTGGATGAATCCTGCATTCTTAGTGATGATCTTACGTGTATAAAGACATTTACTCTAAATTTTGCTAAAACATACTCTAAATTTTGCTAAAACAAGTCATTTAGCCCCTCTTTGGCTTGGTTAAAAATAAGATTTTTAGTAGGCTTCGATAAAAGTTGATGAAATGTGTGGTTGAAAGGTTGATAAAAGTTGTGGGTCCTATAAAATGCGTGGTTGGAAATAAGTTTGTGAAGAAAATGAGTTTTAAAAAATTGGGGTTGAATATGGGCTTAGTTTATATTGAGGAAATGAATATCTTTGTAATTGTGTTGAATAGTCTCGTGATTAGTGTAATAGTTATTCAAGCTATTTGAATTTCTTTTGCGGCGGTGGATAAGTCTTGCATTCTTAATGACGATCTTACAAGTTTAAAGATATCTGATCTTAATTTTGCTAAAATAAGTCATTTTAGGTTTTTTTGTGAGGAAATGAATATTTGTGTTTTTAATGGTAGACGTGTTGATATTTCTTCATATAAGTGCTTAATGAGTCCACTTCATATAGGATGGCAATGAAGTCTTTTTTAGGATCAAGAAAAGCTCCCAACTGAAGAAGCTCATGACCACATATTGTGATCGACAATCAGTGGATTTGAATGCAATTGCATTTCTGTTCGATGGCCGCCGTCTCCGACCAGAGCAGACTCCTGATGAGGTCTTTTCGGTTTCCTCTTCATGTTTCTTGGTTGCTCTATAATCCAAGCCAAAAGTTTAACTTCTGAATTTATTCTTTACAGCTGGAAATGGAGGACGGTGATGAGATTGATGCGATGCTGCACCAGACTGGAGGCTCTGCTGCATAATTAGTTATCCATGAATGCTAAGCCATATGGAAGTGTTATATGTAACTTTCTACTAGACTTGTTATGTTAATGCTATTGTTCCTTTGTTTATGTGTTAATAGTCTGTTGGTTTTGAGAATCCTACTATGAAGTCCATTCTAAATGTATTCTTGTTAATTAATCAGTATTAGTTATTGGTCAGGCTTTGAGTTTGCTCCCCAATGGTCACCAGTTTGAGTCCCCTCAGGGCTACTGAGGTGAGTACTCGACCGTAAACATCAGGGCTCTGTGGGATTAATCGAGGTGCACGCAATTTGGTTCGGACATCCACGGTTATAAAAATAAAAAAATAAAAATTAATCAGTATTAGTTGAATAGTCTCTCTAGATTTACTGCCCGATGTGGTGAGAACTCATGCACCTTCAAGGTTACTAATAAACATTGTCAAAAGTATAAAGCTCAACCTTTTTCCATGAAAGTGAGTCAAAGGGACCAATCCTCGAGCATTACAACAATGCTTTGGAAGTCGAATAGGAGAACTTAGACCGACCAATTACATAAAAATGTCGACACAACATTAGTTTCTGAACTTAGATGTAGCATAGAACAATATGTTATGCTCGATGTATGCAACCAGTGTTGTTAAAGTGAAGAGTTGGAACTTGTAGATTTTCGTATTGGACATTATGAAAAAGGACATTTAAGCATAAGATTCTAGAGAGGCGACACAATGTGTTCAACAAACACGGGTGATATGGTACCTACAAGATCTTATCATGAGATATGAAAATCCACTATAACATTTATGTGGAAGTGCTTTGGCCCTCCCCTCCCCTCCCCATACATAAACCCCTCGAATTCTGAAAACTTTGTTACATCGTTAATCAGAGCGCACAACTTTCGATATCAACAAGTGTACATTAACCTTTCCCTTTTTCACCTCTTTCTTTTATTTCATTTTTATTGGGTTGTGAAGTTGGGGGTTTATAAATAACTTGAGGTGGACCTCCAACAAATTTAATGGCAGATGAAGATTTACCAACAAAATTGCTCATTTATTATCTCATGCATTCCAAGTCATGGTAAAGTACTAGTATATAAAGAGAGAGAGCCAGCAAAGAAAGAAATAAAACCGACAGTGGCAAGTCTGCGACATTTGATAACTCTACTTTCCCTCTTCATTTGCCTTTATCACAATCTTTCAGCTATGAAGAAGCTCCTTCCAAGAGTCTCCTCTACTTGGAAGCACAGCGTTCGGGCCACCTGCCGTACAACTAGAGAGTCACTTGATGCCACTGTTCCGCTCTCACCGATGGCCTAGAACAAGGGGTCGGTCCTCCACATGTCTCTTTCTGAAATTTTCTTAATTTTGCTTCAAGGGAAATTAATAAAGATTCAGTGTGTTTTTCCTATAGGTGGACTTGGTGGGAGGTTACTACGATGCTGATGATAATGTGAAATTTGGTCTTCCAATGGCATTTACCATTACAATGCTTTCATGGGTCTGATTTCAACACCAGGATCGGATAGCTCTGGCTGGAGAATATCGACATGCCCTTGAAGCCATCAAGTGGGGAACCAACTATTTCATCAAAGCACACACTCACCCTCGTGTCTTGTGGGCTCAGGTGGGTGATAGGTGAGTGATGGGAATACCGATCACTACTGTTGGTAACAACAGGAGGACATGACAACATCCCGATGTGCTTGTGAGATCGACGAGGATCACCCTGGGTCAGATGTCGCTGGAGGGATGGCTGCAGCTTCAATTGTGTTTAGGAGAGCAAACCCACATTACTCTCACCTACTATTGGATCATGCACTACAGGTACGTTAGTTGATGTTATTAGAGGGACAGACAAGGTAGGTCTATCCCAAATTTAATGAGGCTTAACTAAACCAGGCTGGTTCTTTACACCAAAACTAGCGAAACAACAAATTTTACATACAATGCCCTCATTTCTTGAGCTTAAACTTAACAAATTTAATTGCAAATGAATATAGTGCACGTTTGATAAGACAACAAAAACGAACTTCAACATTTAGCACGTAACATCACCACAAGTTAACTTAATTCGTTCTACTCGTATTATTTCAATCTCTCTTCCTTAATCCATTCTAATGTACTAAACATGCTAATGCAAACTTGCTAAACGTGCCAATAATGTACGATTTGTTTGTGCAGTTGTTTTAGTTTGGTGACAAGTTTAAAGGGAAATATGATACAAGTATAGGAGTTGCAAAGGCATAATACCCGACGGTGAGTTATTATGGGCAACTTTGTGGCTATACAAGGCCACCAACAGGGTTTATTATTTGAATCATGCAACTGAGAATGCTCATTCTTTCGGTGGGATCACTTGGGCCATGGAAGAGTTCAGTTGGGATGTTAAGCGTGCTGATGTTCAAATTATTGCTGCAGTGGTAAATTTTTCATCTCCTACAAACCTTTGCAAATTTGGTCATCACCAGCTCATGAATACTAAATCTTGATTGATTGTTTGGCATGGCTTTTGAAAAATCAAAAGGAACTTTTGAGACCTAAAAGTTATTGGTGAACGGACCCATTTAGTAAATTTTATAAAACTACTTTACAATAAATTGATCTAAAGTGACTTCTTCTAAAAAAAATAAAATCCGAAAGAGAAATCTCTTTTTGAAATTAATTTCCAGACACTAATTAAGATAACTTCCTCGGGATGGCCTTCTACAAGGAGCATAAATCTTACCAAATGAGCCCATAATTATTGGAAGATTAACTACAAAAAGCGATTAAGCCTTTTCTAAAGGACTATGATTACCAAATAGAATCCTATATATGCAAATGCATCATCTCTTCAGTATTGTATAATCCATCTTACCAAATATGTCAATTTTATTATAGTTGTCAATGGAATTGAACGGAAAACATGAAGAACAAAAGCAAATTCTCCAACAATATCGATCGAAAGCAGAGTATTAAGTCTGTGCTTGCCTGAACAAAAACAATGTCTAACGTGCATCGCACCCCAAGTGGGCTCTTGTACACTCGCCAATGGAACATGCAGTACGTTTCCAATACAACATTTTTAATCACAGAATCACGCTACAATAACATAATCCTTGACATAATGTCACATGTCATCTTATCATTGGACTGTTTAAAACATAATCAACTTTTACATCCAATCATATTTTGCCAACACTTATTATGTCAAAACATCAGTCAACATTTTTCTGTCAAAGTGGCATAACCCTTTAATCACAGTCTACTTTGATTATCTCCAAACAACCAATCAAATGCTCAACTGCCAAGGAGATTTAGTGGGTTCTATTGAGATCCTGTCCTTTGTAAAATCACAAACTGCCTACATTTTGGGCTCTAATCCTATGGGAACGAGTTATTTGGTGGGTTATGGACCTACCTATCCTAAGAGAGTGCACCATAGGGGTGCAGCCATAGAATCATACAGAGATAGCAATGGATTTGCGGGGTGCACACACGGATATGATAACTGGAATGGACAGCAAGATCCTAACCTGTGTGTTTCTTGGGGCACTGGTTGGAGGACCAGATGGAAGGATGAGTTCAGGGATAACAGGGGAAATTTCATGCAAAATACTGCCTCAATGGTTGGGGTTTTTGCCAAATTGTATGCCTTAGAAAAGGCTACTTCTGCAGGAGCTACTAGTTTACCACTCATTTCTTTCATCTGAATGTAAAGAAATGTTATTTTTTTGGTTGGGGCGGGGCGGGGCGGACCGGACCAAACAGGGTGCTGTATTTCTATGTGGAAGAGAAGTTTTCTTGCATTTTTCTTGAACCTGAATTATTTTTGTGCGAGCGAGGATATAAAAGGTTTGCAATTTGTCGGTTAACTAGAAATTCTGATTCATTATGCCCAAAAAAAAAAAAAAAACTCTACTTAGCTGGAACGTGGTTATACAAATATGTGGAAGAATATGTCGAGTAAAAATGCAACCAAAAAACAAATTATTCAAAGCACATCCTCAATTCTCTTGTCCAAGCTAAAATAATCAACAATATAATTCAAAAGGTGTAGATGAATTGGATCAGCTTTCGAAAGTACACTCCACTTTCCAACATAAACACGAGTGGATTAAAGAAGTAATAATACCTAGTTTACAAACATGATCTAGTTTGACTACCTACAAGAAAAGAAACAAACATAGGAAAAAGAAAAAATGCTCCAAAACGAAGCCTTTTACTTGGAAATCTAGGATAATTATGCCTGACAATAATTGGGAGCTTCTCGGTTCGAATAACTCCACCTACTATACTGGACAAAAATTCAAAGAAGACATAACTCCACCTACTATACTGGACAAAAATTCAAAGAAGACCATTACAAACATAAGAACTATACATGGATATCAAAGACTAAGTCTGACCATCCATCAAAATCTTTATTAATGATCCGGCTTATTGGACCCAACCTAATGTTCCATAAGAGAAACTTCTACTACAAACTACAATTAATATAAACCTAGTGTCAAGTAATATAAACCTAGTGTTAAAGTAGCTGGGATGATTTCGAACTACAAGAATCTAAAGGCCATGAATTATGTATACCTTCTAGCTCTAGAAATTGTTAACGGGTATGAAATATTTCCAGCTCCAGAACTTCAACAGCAGATTAAAGCTGAATGACAGAAGTTTAGGAGTGACAATGAACACATATTAAGCTGAAGGTAAGAGAGAGATCTTTAAACTTATCTGGATGGAATAGAAACAGGATCCAAGTAACAAGCAAAGAGCTCAAACCCACTTCGCATATGATTCGCGTTACATAGAAGTGGATAGACCTACTTACCATTTCTCTAGCAAAGAACACTTGAGAGGTTTTTGGGAAAACAATTCACATGGATGACAATTTTCCCTTCTACATGGCATAGTACTATTATTTTCCAATATGGAAAATGAGTGGAATGAAATTTCTGTGCAATGCATATAAATGCTACATCGTCACTTCTTTCTGTAGTTAAGATTAAGATTTCCATGAAACACAAAGAAACAGTACGTAAAACTCCGTCATTGCCTAGCAGTTAATCAGGATTTAGAGTGCAAAAAAATTCGCTTCAACAATTGAAGTTCCTCAATCAAATTCTTCACTTCTAATAAAACCAATTCTACCAAAATCATTCTTTTACTCGGTTCTTTCCCAATATATAATACACAAGGAAGAATTGTGCCTAGGCTACAGGCAGTACCAACCCTTTCTATGTCAAACACAGAAATTCTAAATTACTTTGGAAGTGTTAAATAAGGAAACTCAAAATATATGAAATGCTCCCTTTTGAGGGCCACGTTAAGGATCACCATGACTCTGAATTACATGAATCTTTATGAAGTTTGTTACAGTATTATAACCAAAAGAACATTCATCGAAACAAAAATAAATTTCTCACAATTCAGGGAGTAGCAGTTATGCAGAAGATTCTGAAGCAGGGATCGGTAGATGATTTACGACCAAGGGGGGGCGCAGAGCTCGATGACTCGCTTCTTTCTGTTTCCTTGCATTGTACATTTCCTCCGTCTCAACAACAACCAACCTTTTCACCTACAATTAACACAACAAAACAAAAAAATCAGTCTAAAACAAAAGAATCAACCAAGATTAATATATATATATATATATATCACATAATGTATTTCACATAATGTAATTTGAGCACCTGCTGGATCATTCCCCTGACAGTAGGCGTATTCCACCGCATGACAGTCCGGTTGCATTTCGTGAGTCGTAAAGCCTCTAACGTGCGCCGGTGGAGTCTCCTGGTACCCGGAATACCCCTGACTAGGGTTATGTAGAGGTTAGGACTCCACGCCACTGGAACATTAGCTTTAAAAGCGTTAAAAGCACTCATTTACTTCTTCTTCTTAAGCTTCTTCCCTGTACCGTAAGATCAGTAAATTTTCATCAAGAAATCAAATTTATAATACAAAATTAGCTAACGAAAATGGAAAATGGAAAATGGAAAACGGGAAACGCGAGACTGAGAAAGATCAGACCTTGGGGGCGAAGAACAGGCGAAGGGTTTTGCAATAGTTGGAGGACAGACGATCGAACGACGTCGTCGTCTGTTTCCTCTTAATTTGTGGGCGTAGGCCCATAAGTATTGTTTGGTACTGGGCCAATGTTTTTCAAATGGGCTTGCTTACAAGCCCAGTCCTTCCCTCCTCTTCTTCATTTTCCAAGTGTTTTTAAATTCTTTTAAATTTTACAATATTAAAATAAATAGTATTGAAATGTATAATAAAAAAGAATTATATTGCAAGGGGATCATATAGCT
>CAIGRT010149107.1:0-32475 GCA_903798405.1 Fraxinus platypoda | reverse complement strand
CAATTTGTACATCATAAATAAGTTCAAATCCAACTTTAAGCAATTCCAACTAGCAACTGGGGTCAAGAACTTTAAGCAATTCCAACTTGCATCTGGGATCATCAAATGCTTTTTTAAACTTTATTGCATCCTGTACCATCATGTAGATGGAATTCCATCTAGATGATACATCCAAACACAATAAACCTCGAGACTCAATATTTGCGTCCTTTCAGCTCTCTCGAAATCTTTTTAGTTGTGTTGGGGAAGATCTAGCATACCGTACAACATTGCGGACAGATGAAATAGCATTGCTAATTTCTTTTATACCATCACAAAATATGTAGAAAATTAACAAACAAAACATCGTACATGGATATGAATTAAAATAAAGAATCAATAAAAAAAAATATAAATAGTAGAAATTCACGTACCTTTATTGTTAGAGTTTGAAANGACAGATGAAATAGCATTGCTAATTTCTTTTATACCATCACAAAATATGTAGAAAATTAACAAACAAAACATCGTACATGGATATGAATTAAAATAAAGAATCAATATAAAAAAATATAAATAGTAGAAATTCACGTACCTTTATTGTTAGAGTTTGAAAGATGGAGAAATAACCTAGAAGTTAATTGAAAGTACCATGTATATATTAAAGGATTAAGGATTGTATTTAAATTTTAAAGTTGAGATGGGTAATTATCTAATTGGGCATTTAGTTAAGTTGGATATTGAATTTGATTGAATCGGGTCTAATATGAAGGTATATTTTAATTGGGATGCATTTGGATTTAATTTGGTTGAATAAAATTTAAAATTAATTTTTTTTTGTAAGCGATTTGACGATTTGCAAAAAATAAAACCTAAACCAAATCACTTCAAAACAGTTTGGTTCGGTTCAAAATCAAAACGTTGACGGATCCACATGGATCCAAACCAACGGTTTCAAAAAAACGGTTGCGGTTCGATTTGGCGGTTTTGTTGTTCAGCCCTATTTCAGGATTATAACTTATAATTCTTGCTTCAACTATCATCACCAGGGGCCTTATTTAAAAATTTAGGTAAAAACATTAATGTATAATGACTATAGGATCAACATTGTGATTTATACAAAAGCGATTGTTGTACTAAAACTTGAGAAACCAATTTAGTCCTAGACACATTTCAATCGTGATCCTCAGATTATATGCATTCGCTATCATCACCGAGGATATATTTTAAAAATTTAGGTAAAACATTATTGTATAATCACCGTAGGAGCAGCATTATGATTTATACGTTACACATCTAATCTGAGAGAACAAAAAAAAAATTGTTGCGTACCCCAAAACAATTACACGTGGTTTGTGTTGGATCACGAACTTTTTTCTTTTTGTTGCATGGAAATGCAGCTGCATCTTCAACTGGCCTCTTGCCCTTGTCCTTTGTGTAGTTCTTCATCCTCATACATTCGGAATTTGGGTGCGCGACGTTTGCAGCTGGTAGACTGTTGTCGAAAACTTTTGATTTTGATGTTGTATTAATGGAACTGGTGATGCGACGAGGAGGGGTGTTAATGAGTTCATTCTTGGGTTCAATAATCTCACAAATTTTGTGTGAACCGCCTACTTGTTGAGTTTTGATGGAACCCATAGACAAACGGTGTTTTTGGGCCATCAGGCTAGATTCTCTTCTACGTTTGTCGTACCCATACAAAGCCCATATATGCCATATTTTTTTCAGCATCTATGGTAGAAGTTTTCAGAAAAAGAGGATTGTGGTGTTTGAGAAAGCAGGTGGTGGTGTTACTCCTCGAACAAGGGCTTTATACTATTGGTAAAAGCACTAATCAACGGAAAATCAAAATCAAATGTTTTGTATACATTTTCATGAAATGTATATCTGAGGTATATCTGTAAATGATCGATTTGGTAGGTAGGTTTAGGGTTCTTTCTTAGATGGTCATTTCAGCGAGAGACGATTTGGGCGGATAACTTGGTTGAAAATAAGAAATAACACCATTTTAGGGATTTGGTGATTAATATTTTGATTCTAAGGCGTGTTTGTTGAAAACTAATTTAATGACCAGCCTGTATGATTCGTTTATCTTTTCACATTTCTATTTTACTTTACAAAAAGCAATATTTATGGTTAAAAAAAGATTGAAAGTATATTTTAAATATTTATTAGAATATAGGAATTGCCCTTATGAAAATTGATTTAAACCGGCAATTCATTCCCAAACCCTTCCATTTACCTTTCATTAATCAAATGTTAAACCAACTTTTCTCAAACCCTCAATTCATGCATGTAAATTATGGAGATTAATTTATCAATAAGTGTGAAGTTTAATGTTATTAATAAAAATTAAGGGCATTTTTGACAAAACAAAAAATATGTAGGGGCAACAGTGTTGAGTAAATGTTTCCCATGATCCATGCTTTCAAACTGGAGATAGGATAGAACCGAATATTTGGCTTCAGCTTAGCTGCTTAGTGAATGCCCTTGTGATGAATGAATTCTCCTCCCTTCTACCATTATAACTTTTATCTTGATTCGTTCATAGAGATATGGCTATTGATTGAAAATTTCGCTTAGATATCACAATGATAGTCATAGTAGTTCTCAAAACCGTATTTTAGTTAGACATTATGTTAATGATGCATTTGGGCAGCCCCTCCATCCTTCGGAGGTGGAAGAAGGGATACTACCAATTTCTCGTTATATATTAGGGTCTTGGATTGCGGAAAGATGGTAGTAAGAAATATATTGAAGTACATCAATAAGTGCTTTCTTTCCTCTAGAAAGACTCTGCAAGGGATTTGATTACAGTTTTTCATTTTTCCTTCTCATGGATGACTAGCTAGAAACACCCCGGCAGCAGTTGTCTGCTCTACTGGATTTTGAATACTTCCATTTCCCAAATTATATGAAAAAAATACATACCTGAATAATGATCTATGGTTTTTCATATTTATAGAGGTAGGTGGTGCAATCCTATCAGGACTTGGCATCTTTACTTTTAGGAATTCTAATTCTAATTGCGACAAGTGTTCGACCACAATCAGAAGTCTAATCTTACATTAACTGCGGTATCTTCCTAGACATCTTGTGAACCTAGGATTCTTGAATTCAAGTAACTGGATAGGGTTAGAGTTCTTAAGAGGGGGATCTATCCGTGCCTGAGCATGAATAGTTTTGGGAATTTGGCCAAGGGAAATGCCCGAGGACTCAATCTGCTCAAGGATGAATAAAGTAAAATCGAGTCATCGGAACTCCTCGAGATATCTCGAGGATACATTGATCCTCAAGCAGCTTGGTCCCACAATTGCCAAAAAGGAGTATTAGAGTCCTCGTGCTGGAGGTATATCTTTGTGACCATATCAGGATTCAAATTATTTTGATTCATACGAGCATTTAGTGATGTTGGGTTCGGGTCTTTCACACTGAGTCGAAATAAATTCAAACCCATAGTGAAAGTTGCAAAATTTTAAATTTGAACAATAAAAATCGAAAGTATTTAATAATTAAACAAGAACATAAGCTGTTTTGTTAAATCAGCCGTCCCATTAGAATACATGCGGAGTTTTTCCTCCTCGATGTCGCTCGACAGCAAACCGCACTTAGAAAATGGCACTTTGGATTCTTCGAAAATCACAGAATTTCGATCATCTCCACGTTTGATATAATCATTATTTCTTTGCTGAGTTCCATGTTTGCAATGTCAAAGAAAAATAGAAAACAAACACCAAGGCAACAAAACAAAAAAGGAAAAGGAAAATTTCTGCATTTGCATACAAAAACAAAGCAAGAAAAGGAGAATCTGGGAGAGAAAAATGAAGCGTTTAGCACTGAGTGGTATGTTAATTTACTGGTTTTTTTTTTCATACTATGTTTTCATTTCAATTTTACCGTGATTTATTTGCACACGCATATCCACATGCGAGGTCTTTTGTGTGATTATTTGCAGGGAAGTTGCAAATTTAAGGTACAATACTAGCATGCTGGACTGTACCGTCTAATGTTGACTTAGGATTCATGATATGTTTTTCTTGTTTTAATGAGAAAATTATCAGCAAGACTCCTTTCATTTGGGGAATTGAGGCAAGAATTGCAAAATATATTATTGGTTAATTATATATATAAACTATTGTTTCTAAACTGAATTCTAATGTGTTGTAATTTCTCCAATTTATGATAATTAATAGCTTTCTGGATGAAAATAAACAAATATATCTTCTCATTGAATTGTAATAGAGGCTGATACATTATAGTCAGTCAGCCATATCTGTTGTTAGAAGTTTCTAGGAGGAATCTAGTTTACAAGCTTGAGGTAGAGCAAGGGGGGGCGTTTTGGCCACCATATGGTGTTGTTTGTTTAGCCTCCCAACTTTCACTTTTGGAGGAAAGGACAGGTAACCTCAAATTGCCAAACTTGAATTATGACTTACAAGTGACATAGTGACACCACTTCAATACTTCACTTTTGATAGAAAGTGCATCATGATTAAAAAAATTTCTTAACAAGTTGACAAGAGCATATTGCCTGTAATTCACGTGACTACAGGGATTGTGTAGGTTATGTAATCATAAAATTAAGAGAGTAGGCCTAATTTAGTATGCTTGGTAAGCTCAAAGTTTGTAGCATACAGTACTAGACAGAGTTTAATTTCGAGCTTCTCTCGTCTCATGTATAGTTGAAGGACGATAATGATGAGGGAATAAGCAACTAGAGTGAGCTTAATAAACAACTACTCAACTTTTGAGGTTCTGCATACCTAAATCAGATAAAATCACCATACAAGTAGTGCCATAGGAAAGATAAATGCCCTGACGTTTTTAGTGTGTATGTGCATTTTGTGGTGGGAGGGCTCTGCCAGGCAGAAAAGGGTTAACATTATTTGATCCCTTGCATACAAAGTTAATGTGCATGAGTACTGCAAAATTAAGATATATTTTTCATTCTTGAGTTGGCATCTTTACATATCTACACATGTATGTCGCAGTAGTTTTGTTTCATCTTGCTGTTAACGTAGTTTAACAAGACATATTAATGTAGTGTCCTCTCCATCAGCCTCACTTGATGTACAGAGCTCGAGATCTCGTCAACCTTCAGAAGCCTTATACTTTTTCATTGGAGCCATAGTTATACTTCTCATTTTGCTAATTCTGTTATTTGTTTTCCGGAAATTCATCAATCCATCAAAATGGGAAAAGTTTATCGGTTGCACCAGGAAGAAATCAGGTAGTAGATATGATATTGTAAAGAATTATAATGCGGAATTACTTCGTTATGATCTAATCTTTTAATTTCTTGCAGTAACAAAGGATATCTTAAGCGGAAATCTTCACACAATAAGCTGGTTCGAATTTCAAGCACTGAAGAGGTCAACCAAGAATTTCCACCAGGATTATCTACTTGGACGAGGTGGATTTGGGCCAGTCTTCTTGGTAATGATAATATAAATCTGTTTTGCATTTTCATTATATTATTATTTTTTCAAGAATTTCATAGAATCCATGGCGAGTCCGTTATGGAGCCCTGATCTTATTGTGTATGATATTATAAAATTGCTTTCGTTTATTATCTAGGAGGCTTCTTATGAATTCAAGAGACAATAACATTGCATTGACTATTTCTTCTTTTCATAGGGCAAGTTAGAGGATGGGAGATTGATCGCTGTAAAGAAACTGTCCGTTGACAAATCACAGCAAGGAGAATCAGAATTCCTCTCAGAGGTGAGGATGATCACCTGTGTACAACACAAGAACCTAGTCCGCCTTCTGGGGTGTTGCTCGGATGGAGATCAGCGGCTACTTGTATATGAATACATGAAGAATAGGAGTTTAGACCTTATAATATATGGTATAACTTATATTTCTCTCTTCGCAGATCCAAATTATGTGATACATGTCCGTCTTGTGCTTATAATTTGCGATACACCATTCATTCTATAACTAAATGAAAGCAGATTTTGCCTGAGGGTTATTTCCTTAATGGCTTTCTGCTTTGATTATTTCTTGATATAGGGAAAACTGATGTGTTTTTGAACTGGAGCGCTCGCCTCCAAATAATTCTTGGAATTGCTCGAGGCTTGCAGTACCTGCACGAAGATTCACACGTGAGAATTATACACAGGGATATCAAAGCAAGCAACATCCTCCTGGACGACAAATTTCAACCTAGGATTGGAGATTTTGGCCTAGCAAGGTTTTTTCCCGAAGATCAAACTTATTTGAGCACCAATTTTGCTGGAACTTTGTAAGTATTTAAATTGAGTAGGTAAAACATTGTTCATTACAATAAGGATGCCAATCGTGCTGGCACTTCAATGGAAGTAGAATTCTTGAAGCATTAGCAAAGTGTTATACAAGTTGATTTTTAATTATTTCGCCAAAATTTTCTTAGTTAATAAGATTTAAAGAATCCAAAAAATATTAGCTACGCATTTATTTCATGATTTGTTATTCTTTAATTAACTTAGTCATCTTGGAGGCTGGAGCTATACCGGTTTATACTCCCTTACAAGTTTGAATTTTTAACAAGAATCCATTGACATTTTAATTAAGATAATTCCGTTATATGATTTTGTTTATTACGTTTATGCAGAGGATATACGGCACCTGAGTATGCCATTCGAGGAGAATTGTCTGAAAAGGCTGACATATACAGTTTTGGAGTTCTCGTGCTTGAAATTATTAGCTGCAGGAAAAATACTGATCTTACTTTGCCATCAGAAATGCAATACCTTCCTGAATATGTAGGCTTTTCTGCTTTTTTATTTGCTTTCTTATAATGCTGAGATATTCAATTTACTTATTTTCTTTTCGTGATAAATGCATCGTAAGGCCTGGAAGTTGTACGAGCAGTCTCAGTTGAATGATCTAATAGATCCAAGAATGCCAGAAACTGGAATGGTCGAAAAGGATGTTTTGCACGTGATTCATGTGGCATTCTTATGTCTTCAACCTCTTGCAACTTCAAGGCCACCAATGTCTGAGATTGTAGCAATGCTGACATGCAAGGTTGAAATTGCACAGACACCTAGTCGACCTACCTTCTTGGAGCGAAAGGGAAAGAAAGATGAAAAATTTTCATGGGATAGTATATCAGAGGCTCACCCTTCTCCATTGAAGAGTGATTCCTCTTCGTATCAGCATCCAAAGTAAGGCGTTCTCTCACTCATGAGGTTTTTCTAAACACGCCGTTAACTAAAATCGTTCTTACGGTTTCGGTGTCGTTTGTAACTGGTTAAAAACAGTGTTAGTTACTCAACTTGTAACAAAAGTTTACGTAATCACTTTACTTATTTTGTTTATAGTGGATCCTTTAGTTGGCTTTTCTTCGAGTTTAGTCACTCAGTTAAAATTTATTAGTTTTTATAACGGAATGTTGGGTGTGGAAGACGATAATCTGATACGGTGGTCTTCGGCATCACACATTGCAGTGGAAAAACTAACAGATTTTAATTGAATGATCAAACTGAAATGAAATACAAACTTGAGTAACCACTTTCGTAACAAAATAAAGTTCAATGATTAACATGAAACTTCGTTTTAAGTTGACTAACAGTATATATATATATATATATTTTATTTTTTTTACCCATTTTGTAACTTATGCAGAAGCCATTTCCTTTTAAGATTATCAATGTTTTTTATTGTCCATTTCTTTAGCTTTCTTTCCGAAACCAGAAATGGTTTATAAATTTCAAATGTACATTTATAATGTTTTACGTGCTAAATGATTATGGTCCACATGTCTATGAACATTTATGTATCGAGGCATAGCGAGCGAAAGATGCCTTGACTACGGAGGTTACTTTAAGCAACGGAGTGTGTAGATTCCTAACATGACTATGAACATGATTGGAGGCCTCGGCCAGTAACATGATTAAAATGTCTCGATTTGGGCTCAAACATGAACGATAACCTCAATGTAAGTTATAACTGAATCAACCCAGACTTTAGTGCACTAAATACATCCATGCACATAATGAACTACCGGACAAAATAAAAAATTTCCACCGCTGATGTGGCAAGAGAACAATAACTAAGGTTCTCTTACCACGCCAGCGTGAGTTTTTATCATGCCCACTGAGGGCTGCAGATTAGGACCGTTGGACAAAATGTCGTAAAATCACATGTTTTTTGAAAAGTGATTTTTTTGAAAAATGTGTTGTTACAAAATAAGGAAAAGTTTTGATTTTACCTGCAAAATATTTTATTATGAAATTTTGTGGTTGAAAATAAGTACGAAAATTAAATAATTTTGTTTTAAAGTGAGACAAAAGGGGCTTGAACCATCCTAAAGAAGGTATCTTCGTAATAATTTGTAACGATCAAAATCATATTATAATTTTATTCGTAAGGAAAATTTAACAAAAAGCAACTTATACGGACCATATATTAATTTGATGATCATTTAATACAGTTGAAATAATTAAATTCTAGACTGTTCGATTAAAATAACTAATGAAATTCAATTTTTTTTTTATCTTTCCCGTAGTTTTCATTAGTTGAATTCAGCCGCAGTATCTACAGATTGAAGACCTTAACAAAAAGATTTTTTTTTCAATGGGAAAATCTGTGGGCAACGACAATCAAATGATTTTGTTGAAAATCTCCAAGGAAATTAGTGATAGAAATTTTCTTAATTAATTAGCAGAAAATCTCTACATCCATTTAAAATTTTCGAACCAATACACGAGTACCACGACTATCAAAGTCAAACGTTTGTTCAATGTATAATTATGTATATATTTACGTGTTCTACCCTCCTTAGGGTGTCGTTTTCGTTCCTATTATTCTTAATGTTACAATTACATCCATTGGTTAAGAACTAGAGTTACTAATCGAAAATTATCAAAGTCAAATTATGATCTTATTAACGAAGCAAATTCAATAAAAANTTCGTCTCCATTTTCGTGAAACTATTCCTCAAGCAAGGCAGCCGATAAGTCATCGAAGGGTTTGTGTGAATAATAGAATGGTAAACATTACTCATTTTAAAGTGTCCCACGGTGATATAATATCTTTTCAAGAAAATGATGCGAGAACCCGCGGTGAAGAAATAAGGAGATCTTTCGATATCGAAATATCAGTTGAAAAAATCATAGGCAAATTCCTGGATCGCACGGTAAGAATGTGGAGAAGAACCAAAACAGAATGGTTCCGGAGATCGAGACCGCTCGAAAGCTACGGCACGGACATGATTCCATGAGGTTCACCCTTTGCTTTTGTTACCTCACTCGGATTCATAACTTTTGTGAATTTTTTTAAAGAATGTTTATTGTCTAAACATTCATTAGCTAAAACCATCTCGATGAGTTGGGAAACAAATTCCGTGAGTCATGTTATGAATTTTGTCAAATTCGATAAGGATTATAGATGAAATAGTCAAATTAAAACAAACAAACAAATAAATAAATAAAGTTGAGCAATCGAATCGAAACAAATTGAAGTTGAGCACCAACATAGAATATATTTGTAAATTGAGTGACCTCCTTTGGAATTTTCATCCAGAAAATTATTGATGAGTTATTAATGTCTATTTAAATCATTAACTCCAAGCCATCATGCTTTTGTTTAGGTTTATGGACCACCTCCATTACGGCCGCGGCCGCAGCCTCCTTTCCGCCGCCCCTATTCTTGCCAAATTTCTCGCACGATGGACAGATTGCAAGTGTCGCAGCCGCCGCCTTAGGTATCTGAATGAAAAACGGCGGCGTTGCCGGTGCTTGTTCCATTTTCACGGCGGATTGTAGCTCCACCAACTCTTTATTCAATCTCCGATTCTCTTCGCTTAATCTTTCGCAGTGGTTCTTCAAGAATTCATAGTCCATCCCGGTTTGCTTCAGTTTCATCCTGCATATTGATTATGAGTAAATTGCATTCAATTAATCCATGCACAAAACCGAAATTAAGATTAAATCAATAAAAAGAAGTTAATTACCTTGCTCTTCTGTTTTGAAACCAAACTTCTACTTGTCTTGGTTTCAGATTCAACCTTACTGCAAGTGTCTGTTTGTCAACCTGTCATCCATGCAATTTCAAACCAAAAAAATTATAATTCCCTGTTTGGTGTAGATTAAAAATTGATAAAAATCTCAGGTCATCTCATAATTCTTTAACAACATATTTCATCGATTCTTATTAAAATTTACTAAAAATCTGATTTTAATCGAGTCACACACATGCATGCATACCATATTAAGGGTAGTATGGCGTTTGAAAGTGTCTTCAAGCAAGATGATTTGTTCTTTACTAAGCCTCAATTTCTTTCTGCTATAGTTTCTGTCTGCATCCTCATTGGAAACACTGTCTTTGCTTGCTTCTTTTTCGTCATCACAATTGACTTGCAAACTACTCGAACCAGAACCAGAACCAGAACCAGAATCCTCGATTGCATGATCACTCGAATGAAGTGGGATCGACAGATCAAGAAAAAACACACGCTTATTCTTCCCATCATGATCCCTTTTTGCCGTTTTCGGCACGAATTCACTTAATCCAATTCCCAAATCAAGTCTTGTGTTACAAACATCTTCCATGGTTGATCAAAGAGAGAATTTATTTTTGGGGTGAAGCGTGTCAATGAGATTAGGAAGGACTAGTTGGGATGATATATACTGTTATAATCAAGTGAAAACAGATTTTTAATTATGTATTTATTGTATGAAAAATGTGAAAGAAAAGTGAATAATAATGTCATGCGTTAGATATATAATCCCTAGGAGGAAACCAAAAAACCTTCTCGGCTGTCTAATTCTTAGTCAAGTTCGATTAATTTCGTACCGTTTTAAATAGATATAATTAAAGGCCCTTTTGACTTCTAAAATAAGTATACTATTAATTAAAGTTTGAATTTAAATTTATAAATAAGATATAAATTCAGTTGAATTAGAACTATTATTCATTATTATCCATGTATTTTGTAAAATTCATTATTATTCATCTTTATGAATCATTTATAAATTTGTCAAACGGAGACTAAGAAAACTTGTGAAAATATTGATCGTGGCTTAATATAGACCGTCGCATACCATGTAATAAGTACACATTTCACTCTTCATATACGAAATTAACTGTTTTCTCCCTTAAACTCCCTGAACAAAAGAATGTGTATTCTTGCTGCGTGATCTGGTGACGAATTTCATCACTAATGTTATGTCAGCGACGTAATGGAAAAATGTTGCTGACATAACATTAGTGACTAAATATATTTTTTTGGTCACTAATACATAACATTAGTGACGAAAAAAATATATTCCAGATGATAATCCTTAGTTGAAAAAAATTTAAAAACTAAAAATTATGCGATTTCCCTTTTTTCCTTTTTTTTTTTTTTTTGTAAGTCTAATTTTACAAATGTCCAGTTTTCAATTATATAGTCAAAAATGATCTCATATTTTCCAATTTCGTCTAGTGCAGGTACTATCAAAAAGCTTTCGTGGATTTTATAAAAAGATGACGTTTTCGTGCATATTTACTGAAAACAAAGCATCTTAATTTTTCTTTGCGAATTCTTTAAAAATCAAGGTTCAAAATAATTGTTCATTTACAACACATTTCAAACCTGAGATTACTTACACAACAAGATTTTTCACCATCTTTTTCTGAAGATGATCAATGAAGAAGTCAACAAACATTTCAAAATAAGAAAAAACAATTCACACTTTTATTGGCTAGACGGATTTTACATTCTTATACACACTTTCCATCCTCACCGAACTCTACATACCTAAAGATTCTGCATTTGCAACCCTTCTAATCACAAAATAAATGAAGCACAATACTAAAACAAAAAATTGCAAGGCCACAACAAACCTCCGACCAAAAAGAATATCAAGCAACTAACTCGGCAAGAAAAAAAAAATTATCTCCAATTTTGTTCACCAAGTATGGAAAGAAGCATCTCGAGAGCAGAAGCAGCTAAAAATGCACTGATGACATCCCTTACAGCTTGAGAAACTGGTTTCTTTGCTGTGTAAGAACGAGTCTACAGATCAAGATGTGAAAATGAAGCGATTAACAAAATGTTTGCTTAAGCCTTAAAAATGTAAAATTACTTCTAAGCAACTCGTCTCCAAACAAGTTTGGACAACTTACTTTTTCTTACTTTAATGTGAAAAAAGTTATTTTTTTAAAGGCAACTTACCTTGAGGTTAAAATAAGTAACTTAGTTATTTCCAACTTCACCAATAAAACAAATAATTTACTTTAAGACACTTGTATACTTATAAGTAAACTATTTAAGCTTAGCCAAACATGCTACAAATTTGCAAATATAGTGAGAGAAATGACGTACAAAATCTTGAACATGCTTTCTCTTATCTGCAATTTATGTGTGGAGGAACCTGAGAAAGATTAGATATCCTGAAAGCACTCAGAATAGTTGAAGTGACATTTTAAGCTTATTCTGCTTCCATTTAGGCAACTTGTAGAAAGCAGCCTTAGTCATCCCGAATTTCTCCTTGAACTCTTCCGAGGACAGATAAGTCTGAAAACAAAATTATCCAAATCTTTGTCAATCATGCTAGGTGTACAACATTTTCTTACAATGTTGGTTGACAATCATATTTGTCAAAATCACATTCATCCATTTCAAACAATGTTTTTAAAATTAATGGTCCGGATTTTGACAACATTAATGTTGTCATCCATCATTGTCAAGGACAATTGTACAAGTAGATTAATTCTTAGGAAAGATTATCTTGCTATCAAAATACTTTTCCACATACATACCTCTCGCCTGGTCAAATCAATTTCGGTGACAGGATCTGTCGATGATGTTATTATTCGTTCATATGGGTATATTGGGAGTCCTTCCTCGTCCTCAGCATCACCCTCCTTGACATCCTCCTGTATAGTCTCTGGTTTAGGTTTGGGTGATTCTTCTGAGTTCTCCCCTAAGTTGGTTTCAGAGTTTGGTTTCGGAACTTTAGGGCTCACTTCACCAATATTAGAAAAAAAGAAAAGTATTCAACACACATCCCTAAAGAGGGCTACATAACTGACTGAGAAAAGTGGATAAACCACCGTTAGTCACTCAACTTATCCTGGAGTTTCATGTTAGTACCTAACTTTAATTCGATCCGAAGTAGTTGCTCAATTTTACTTTTTGTTTAGGTAAGTCACAGAGTTAGCATCTGTTCACATTTTTAATGGAATGGATAACGTGGAAGACCTCCATGTAGACGTCACATTAAATTGCCATCTTCCATCAGTCAGAAACTAATGAATTTTTATTGAGCAACTAAATTAAACGCAAACTAAATTTCAGTGATCACTTTGAATAAAATAGAATTCAGTGCCTAACATAAAACTTCACCATTGAGTGACTAGGAGTGTTTTTAATCCATTGAGAAAAACCTTGATAAACATCACCTTTAGGAGAACGTGGAAGATTGATGTCCCGAGCCAGCGGCTTTTTTTCAAAAGTTGCACTTAATGCTGCTATAGCTGCTGATCTAGAAGCCGAATTAGCTGAATCAGGGGTCACAGATTTCGGATAAAGCTTTCTTATCATGGGAGGAGGAGTCGACAGGTTCCTTGCATTGGAATTCTCAAAGGTCGAGGCTAGAGCATTGAACGCTGGAGACCTGCCCCTCACACGAACTCTTTCGGGGCTAAAAGACATGCTTCTAGAACGCTGTGATTTTTCTAGTGCAGCAGACCTTCCGCCATATGATACAGGAGTTCTCCTTTTGGGTTTCTACCACGTATCATGCATATAATAGCAGAGAAGACATAAGAAAGACAGTTCTATGATGAATAAGAGAAAATAAGACAAGTAATGATAAATTGTGCCTTCATAACATCGAAATTCTTGCTCCACTTAAGCATGGTGTATAACGAAAATACAGATAGCATTCCCAATTGCCATATAAAAGCAATACAATCGAACTGTTTAAGAGTGAACCTTTTTTTTTTTTTTTGGTAGCAGGGCAACTTCTCCTGTCTTATTTTGTCACTCCAAATTACTCCAATTAATTGTCAAAAAATCAGCACATTTAGCGACATTATTAAATACTGAATATGATACGTTAGAATCAAAATGTTGAAACGTAACGAATGAAGTAATTTATAATTTTAGATTGAAATCGTTGTACATGATCACCATATCTTGGAGTTTTTTCAAGAAGATAGTCATTTTGATGCCCAACATTGAACTGACCAGATTATATAATATTCCACAAGGTAACCAATCGTTCTTGTGTGATAGAACCTTATATTTATCATTTAACAATTGACAGGTGGAGCAACTTAGCATAAACAGGATAAAGTGGCGTAAATTTCCTCTTAGAAGCACAAGCTTTTATCTCCCCACCCCCCTTCCTCTCTGGAGCCAATTAAGAAAAAGAAGCAAAAGGTTGATTGGAGAGAGAAACCAACCATAAACTGACAAACGGCCACTAAGTTTGGCACCAGCTCTATTGCCATTCTTATTCTATATTTGGATGAACTCTTTTTAGAATTGTAAAACCCTCAGTTTTGATAAGAAATCAGTCATTCTTATTCATTGACTGAACGGCTATGTCACAACTGTTACCTAAGAACACTATCACATTTAAGTGTTATCATATGGCATTCCAACATTACAGATCCTTCCCATCCCACAATTACTTCTTGATCCGTAGATAACCAGGGAAGAATATAAAAAAATGAATAGTAGTAAAAGGTGTTAAACTGACAAAAGGAAAAGAATTCGGAAAAGCTCCAAAGAAAATTAATAAATAAATCACAATAAGAAAATTTGACAACAAAATGTGCAACTTAACATACAAAACTTTGCAAATGATATTGTAACGACTCGGGTCTTTATACCAAATTAGTATCAGGATTCAACTTAAATCGTCTCTCATTAGGTAGAGGTCCTGGGTTCGAATTCTAGGGAACGCGATAGAAAGCCTTGAGGGAGTAAGTGGGCATATGCCCACCCAAGGCGAACAGTACGTAAGTTAAAGGTTAGGGTAAAAAGACCCGACTTGTTACAAAAAAACGAGCGTTTTTTTGTAACGACCCGAGTTTCCATACCTAAATCATTAGCTTACGTACTGTCCGCTTTGAGTTGGCCTATGCTCACTTAACCCCTCAATGCTTTCTATCGCGTCCCTCAGGATTCTAACTCAAGACATCTGCCTAATGAGAAACTTAAGTTGAATTTTGGTACCAATTAGGAAACTTTTTGTAACGAATCGGGTCTCTATACCTAAGTCGTTAGCTTACGTACTGACCGCTTTGGGTGAGCCTATGCCCACTTACACTCTCACGGATTTCTATCGCGTCTTCCAAGATTCGAACCCAAGACCTCAGCCTAATGAGAAACTTAAGTTGAATCTTAGTACCAATTGTACAACTCGCCCAATTAGGTCTAGGATTCAACTTTTGTCTCTCATTAGGCAAATGTCTAGGGTTCGAATCTTGGGGGACTCGATAGAAATCCGTGAGGGGCCCACTTACCCCCTCACAGCTTGGATATAGAGACTCGAGTCGTTAAAATTTGGTAAAGATTACGACATCTATGGCACTAGCATAATCGTACCCCAACATTTTTGCAGTGAAATTATAATACTCCAACATGTTTGCGCGTTGAATGATCTGTTGTCTGATATAATTTATCATACAAGACTAGACATGAAAATGGCAGTTATGACACTTGTGGTTGCATTGCAAAAAGGGAACCAAATGAGAATGACATGTAGATATATAATTTGTGTCTCAAGATAAGAGAATATGGAGGAAAGAACGAAGGAAAAGAAACTTACATCCACCATCGGAGTTCCCCCATGTTTAACAATAGTAAGTTTTCTTTGGAAGGAGTTCCCATGTATCTGCAGTCGTATGAAGTAATTATCTTATAAAGCTGAGTTCCCATGACATACATCAAATTGAATAGAGAAATCACTTACGGAAGATTTTGTGGAGTCCCAAGAGAAAAACCGAGTAAAAAAGGTTGGCTCACTCCCCTCCATAACAATATATATTGGAGCTTGAAAAGATGATTTTTCAAGAAGAAAATCGCGCTCAAGGAATTTCTGTTAAAATCAATAACAGGTGAAAAGATCACGAGTAACTTATCAACCATATTAAGCACTAAGAACATGCAACCCCAGTATTTCCAGTGGCCACTTCCAACTAGTTCAATTCATCTATAAATTTCTACTGAATTAATTGCAGACAAAAATTGCCATTCATTTTTGCCAATTAAATTTACAGAACTAAATCGAGTTGGAAATTATTTGAAAAGTGACAATCCATTTGATTATCACAAGATGTCACTGCAAAGTCCACAGGTAGCAGTTCATATTTCCAAAAGTAAAGCAAGTTAACACATACCTCTCCAATACTTAAAGCATTCATCTTATCCTTGGGTTCAACCTGTTGCCCAACCCAAACATAAATATCTGAATGACAGTCCAGAATGAATATATCTTCAGTCATTAGATCATCCTGGTTGAAATTATATATCTCTGTCACCTGCAATAAATAATCATATTCAACATTGTAGAGGACAATCTAATAGGGGGGAAAATTATGTTGGTCAGTGACAATCCCAAAAACATCAAATTGCAAACAATAAATTTTCTCTTGAATCCATATTATTCCTTTTATTTTTCTAGGGAATAAAAGATTAAAGGAAAATGCACACCTTCAAATCTCCTGAAGACCAGCACAGAATTCAGGCACAATAGAATGACAAATGAAAGAACAAAACGAGTTAGCACGATTCAAAACAGAAGCGTGAATTTAATAATTAAAATGCAAAATGAATTAAGAAGATATTTCTGCATACCCTTCAAGAAGGTGCAAGAGAATAGATGAGGATCAGTTTCAGTATCTCTTGAAATTTTCTGGCTCGGGTACTCCAATTTTCCACCTAACAAATCCCAGAACTGCTCGGATTCCACACCTTCTTTTTGTAGTCTGGATTGCATATTTGGCTGAAAGCATAAATTGTGACCAGCAGAAGACAAAGGTAAGGCAACAAAGACTAGACAAAAATATTAAATTTCCAGAAGAAAAAAAAATAGATTTCAGACATCTTCTGTGCTTAATGGTTTTGCATTATTTGATAGTATACTGTAAGATGCACAAATGACAGAGAGTTAAAGTATGGTAATATTGGAAGTTCGGATTATCAAAGACAATGTAAATATAGGTTTCAACAAGTTGAAAATTCTAAATGCTGAAAGCTTTTACTGGGAAACAAAATAAATATCCATAACGATAATCAGACCTTTATAAGATCCAGCTGCCTCTCGAGGAGTTCCTGGTCTTCAGGTGTTGTAAGGTTTCCGTACCAGGTGAAAACAGAGGAGCCACTATGTAATATGTAACAGTAGGAGGAATTCAAAGACGTTGCCACCTGAATCAAATCAAATGAAGAATTCATATCCCCTAGGCTGCATAAATAGAGAATCAGAGCAGGCAAAAAAGATGGAGAACAATAAATCCATGGGATATTATACAGTGATGAACAGATGATGTGCAAATGGCATAAAGGAAGAATGCTATCAATCATGAAACTGAAACGAATCATCTATCATGGTTAAATGACCTGGTTGTCTAAAAAGAAAAGTTCCTCCCCTTTTCGATGATTTTGAAGCAAATATCAGTTGTTTCCATATAGTGAAAATGAAAGAAGTTCATGAAAAAAAAAAATTTGGATTTTCTCAATATCATGCTAACTGAATGAGGTGGGCCAATGAGGTAAGTGCCCCTTCAACCAAGGTTCAATCTGTATAAGGATGGAGTGCTTGGCATAAATCTAACTAAAGTAGTTGGCATAGCAATAAATTTCATCATACATCGGGAAATTGTATCATTTGCAAATTGCATAACTTGAATCATAAATATATTCTGCTAATCTAATTGAAGTCGTTTGGCATGGCAATAAACTTCTTCATGCATGGACAAATTGTTACATTTGCAATTTGCATAAACTATAATCATAAACACATCTGGCTAAAAGAAGATTATACACCCGTTTGTTTCTCATTTTTCATCCATAAAAATGAAAAATATGACCGTTATCCATCACATCAAGCCATCAATTTTGAATTTCTATCTCTTGTGTGGGGCTCAATAACGGCTATATTTTTCATTCTCATTCTACAATAATGAGAATCAAACGGGCCCTATATCTGAACCTACTAACCTAAAATTACACTACTTGTATGTCAGGCATCATAAGTACCAGAGTGTTGAAGATATAAAACTAGAGGCATTGAATCAAATCAGAGAAAAAAAAATATTGGCTTCATTTAACACTTCTAAACAAAGTACTGAGGCTTTAAAACTATTCCAGACTTTTTGCCAAGGGTTTGAGATGCTAATAAATTATAAACCATTAGTAGAGATTTAGTACTATTTACTGAAATGTCTATGGACTAAATTATATTTGAAGGAATGATGGGTTTAGTTGAGAAAAAAAAAATGTGAATTTTACCTTAAAATTATAGTCCTCTGAGTGTAAAGTAAACGTGTTGAGATATATAGAATCTTAAAATTAATAGTTCTAATCAAGAGTTTCTATCGACATATCCAAAAAATAACTGTAATAATTCTAAAACAATGGCTAGAATGTGCTTGGAAATACACTTTAAGATCTCAGAAGTGTATTTATAGAAGTCGTCCACTTAGATTTTAGCATCAGAGCTGATTTCTTGCAAGACTTGTAAGCTAGATTTGCTGAATCTAGATCCTTATTGAGTTCCATTGTCTCGATTTTTGAATGCCTTCATTTTTCCGGCCGACGAGATCCTTAGTTTACTTGCATGGCTTGGTTGCGGTCAACCAACTCATGTCTTTGTTGGGCTTGCCCCTCCCAGTTTGGGGCTGACAATGGGATTAATAACTGAAATTTCTTCATTAAATTATCCACTCTTCTTTTATAGGATTATAGTTGGCCCTGCTATTGAGCTTGAATGTCACGGCCTTATAGCGTAACAAATTCCATACTTCCACAAATTCATAATCAGATCTAAAGGCCATCCCCATACAATTAGTGGGTAATATGCACATCCTACAACAAATAGTAGCTGCCAAAATTTCATGATTATCCTCCTTCCTTAATCAAGCAATTTCCTTCCGGTGAAGGATAAAAGCCCAGATGTGAACAAAAACGAAAATAGCATAGAACAAAGACACTAAAGCTGCATCACAAAGGATATGGTGTTATGTGCAAAAGACACAGCCTGATACTGACAATGCTTTAAGATATTAAGCTAGCCTTGTACTCCTCTACTCCTCTAACAAAGACAATCTGCATGAATTTTCTGAGAATCTCCATGATAACAGATAAGAATTAATAGAAAAGAAAACTGGATCCATTATTTGGATCCTCTGCTATCCAAAAAGAGTTGTTGTTTCCCCAATGATTATGAAGATTTAACAAATGATATAAAAAACTCCACTTCATCCATTTAGCCCAAAACCCAACAACTCCATCAAGTGCACTATTATTTAAATTAACTTGACAAGGTACCAAAGTGAACTAATGTCATTCTCATAGGTGCCTCAAAACTTCAATTCTCCAATAACAGATATTATTATTAGACTCCATAAAATAGCCAAATATTATGACTGCATGCCCTAGAAGAAGAATGGATCATGCATCAAATTGAAGAAGGTAAAACAACCTTACATCAGACTACCACGAATCCATGTTTGCATCTTCTAATGGATATACTACTAGATAGTAATTTATTCAGAATCGTGGAGCTTACTAGTAAGACATAAAAGAAAGGAACGTAGTGAACCTCACTAGATTTGCAAGATAATACAAAGACATATTTGAGGTGCCCAGATCCAACTACCAGCCACACGTCATATAAGAGGGAGATGATATAATTGGACACAACACTTACAGGTTCGACTTGAATTGCTTGCATATTATCAGGTCCAGTACCCTGTACTCGAAATAATGCAAGTCCATCCTCTGTATACGTGTCATCTGGAAGTTCTTTCTCTGCTATGTAATTCTTGTATCCTTCACTAAGGCCACCCTGGTGACATATGGAGAAATTTAACATTAACAGCCAGTGATACAAATTAGAGAGTTAAATGAATTCTGTGGAATCTGTTCTAAGTAGTTGTAGTCCTTCCCAACCTTAAGAACAATAAAGCTCTGAAAGATGGCAAAGAACTGGATCGGTTCGTTTCCTTCATATACGCGAGCCTAGAGATCCACAATAATTAAACTGTAAATTAGAATTAGAATACAGAATTTAACCATCAAACTAAATTACAATAAGTTATCGAGGTAGGTGATGTGCCTGAGAAGGTAAGAACTTCAGTGCCTCAACCATCTTGCTTGCCTGTGAAGTCGCCGAGATTCTGTCTTCCTATAAAGGACGATTTACACAATAAGTAATGCCATCAATAAATGTTTAGCAAAGATCATTTTCTAGTTTACTGTTTTTTTTGTTTTTTTTTTTCCAACAGGGCAGTGAGGGACAAATAAGGAAAGTCATTTTAAAAAAATAAATAAATAAACAACTGATTGTACCCTTTAAATATTGAAAAAGATTTTTTATATTGTGTAATGCAACAAGGCTCTAGAGCTGTAAGTCTGCAATTGGCTAACCTAGTTTGTTCAATAAATTCACAAGAAGTTACCATTGCTGAGGGGCGACTACAACAACGGTTTTATTAGAATAACTTCAACACAGACAAATTCGTAAGGTAGATGGGGAAGATCCAACACCCCAAAGGCTTGCAGAAACTCACTGTAATATGGATGCAATTTGTGCATTCTTCATCTACTTTTATATTTCTCTCTGTCTTGTTTCTATTTTATTTAGGGGAGAGAACGGATGTATGCGAGGAAAATAATTTTGAAGGTGGAAAGACGGGGAACAACTGAACTAAAAGTTCCTCTTTTTCTTCTCCAGGAATAGAGAACAACTGAAAGACTGGAAAACAACTGAAGACTTCACCTCAATACTTTGCTTTCCAAACCATGTCCCAATTAAATGTTCCTCTTTTTCCTCTCCGGGATAAGAATAGTGAAATATATAACAATCTCCACTATACAACTTTGACTGATCCGAAGCTGGGAGAAGAGTCTTCATTTGGCCATTCACACGCCAAACCTGAAAATTGTGACAATAAATGAATTACCAATTAAGAAAGAATCCTGAGATTCATAAGTCAAGGGATTAAGTTCAAAAACATCGTAACGACAAATTATTGAACAGAAGAAATCGAGGCCAGACAATTTCCTTGCTGAAGAGAAGCATATTGATTCAAAAAGTGATTCAGACATGTCTAAATACCATTTGACAGATCTATACTCCAGCAAAAAAGCACGAGAATTCAAAATTCCTTCTAGATGTTTTAGTAAAGCAACTGTAATAAACCCAAGTTAAAGGATTTGGTTGTGAACTTATCATCATTTCGGCACCCTCCCCTTACACGCAGATTCAAGGGTGAATTCTTCCCAATGTATTTATAACAATTGGTATCAGGATAGCCCGCTGCAAATGGAGCAACCAGGAGAAGTCTGCTTCCTATAGAAGACTAGTTTCATGAAGTTACTCAGCCAGAAATACTAGCAATCGAGGGCTTCAGTTCTGAAAGGAGGCGTGGATTGTAATTACTTGTGGGCTGAATCGCTAAGTTAAAGTTCGCGAGCTTATAACTACTTGATCCTCCCATCACTAGCTAGTTTTAAGGAAGAGTTGTACCCAAACTCTTCTCGCACTATACCTCCTTTGCTTTACATTCCACTTTCATCTCAAATGCTTTCTGGAACACCATGTTTGCCTCATGAAAACCCTTGCTACATTATTTCTAAGTTCCCTGAATTTCATTTGTGGACATTTTTTTAAAATTGTACCAACTCACAAATGCATGATCTCATTCTTTGCACGTATTAGGCAGCTTTACTCAGAGAAAACAGCTGTTGTTAGGTGAAGGCTACTGCACATGTAACTTTAGGTACATTTAAGTACAATTGCTTAAAAGGGTGGAGCAAGTTATACAGAGGATAGATAGCTTTCTGTTAATGATACAATGAGCACCATTAATTTACCTTCTTTTTTTCTTTTAACTTGCAATTTATATTCAACTTATGCTATATCCTTCTAAAAAATTGTATTTGATGCTTCACCATGCTTTTCTTATTAAAATATATGTCGTAAAACAACTAAGATTGAGTGAGAAATCTAGCCGTTTTCTCTAACACACAACATGCAGCACCAGATTCATTTCTGGATTGGTAGCCGATGTGTCCCACATACCTGTAAATTGCCTGTGCAATCTATATGTGGCTGAGGTTCCTCCTTGGGAGATTCCGCTTTCAGAAGACCCTTCACATTAACCCCTTGCCGCTTTAGAAGTGCTGGGAAACATCAAGTGAAATTAAATGATAAGAGAATTACAGTGGAGAAGAGAAAGTCCTGGATAATCGTTAAGACAAGGAATTTTTGGAGTCAAAATATATATATATTGCTTATGAGTTGAATTTGAAAGTGAGCAGCACTGATCTGCCATATGAATTACTTACCAGCAACCTTTCCTCTACCATCCTCAGATACTGTCACATTTGTCGACTGTGGCCAATTGTCAAACTTTAAGCGGAACATCACTATCTCAAATCCCTCAATTATTCGGATTACATGAGATTTGGATCTATCAAGGCTGTGCAGTAATTCCTATATAGTGAAGGAGAGTGTAAGACAATGGAGAAGAATATGGACAGGAAAAAGCAAGATTAAAAACTCAAGCAAACAAAGCAACTAGAATTACATCAACGGTGACACTGGCAGCCCTCCTTTCCTCGAGAGAAGTATTTCTCCCCATCCAAACAAAGACTTCTGTCCCGCAGTCAAGAATATAGCATCTATATGTGTCTAGCAACTCCCTTGTCAAAGATTCAGCTTCAACAGGTTCGGCCAGTCCCTTCTCGACACTTGAAAAGAAAACAAGGCTTGTCAAAACTGACATGTACTAATTTTATGGTTCCTCATTGCAGAACAATTATTCTCATGAAGATTATATTGCATATCAGGAAATTTCCTTCAACTCTTTAGTAAGGAGGACAGTGGGATATCAGTGAAGATGTATATGCAGCACTGTGTATCAATGAGTTGCAGCAAGTATCTATACAACCAATCCAAGAAAGAGTAGAGATGCTAAAGTTATGTACTCTTTTGGAACATCTATGCAGAGACCAACATTCAAAGAGAATAAAGAGAGGGGGAATAAATATCCATCAACATATTTAGCTTGTGGGTTGGTTGTGATTTTTAAAATAATGCATTACAAATCCCATAAATCAATCTTTTTCTACGCAAAAAACTATTGAATAGAATATAAGGGTCCATTTGGTTTATGTTTCAGTTTTGAGTTTTGAGTTCATTTTCAATTTTCTGTTTTGAGCGTTTGATTTGTTATTTTGAAAAATTATATCTCAAAACAGAAAACTAGAAAATACGCTTGGTCTGAAATTTTGAAAAATTGTTTTATGGAATTTCATTTCATGAATTTTGATTATTCATTAAAAAAATAAAAAAATTATGTTAATATATTATCGAGTAATATATACATTTTAAAGTTGATGAATTTTACAATATTTTTTTCGTTACAAAAGTAAAATAAAAATAAATAATAAATTGAGTTCAAAATATAGAAAATAAAAATAAAAATTAATAATGTGGACTCAGAATTTTTATCATTTTTTTTTTTTAGAATTTTAGATTTTTTTTCAAAATTTTTATTTTTTTAAAAAATTTAAAAATTTATGATTTAGAATATTATTTTTTATTTTTTAAAATCTAATTTAAATAAAATTTTATTTAAACGCTTGTTTTCCATATTTTGAGTATTTTAAGAATTTTCGCTGTATTTTTAGTGTTCTGTTATAAATTTGACCTCGTTTTCGAAAATGTATTTTCAAAAATAACAGACGAAATACGTTTTGCAAAGCTGAAAATAGCGAACCAAACGCACCCTAAACTTCTTATATCTCAATTTGAGTCTTTGAATGCAATAAAGCATGAAGTATATAACTAATCAATTAACAAATATTGTAAAAAAAAATCATCTTATAATGAATGATAGTTCTACGCAAGGAAGAGACCTGAGAAAGCAATATGAATGGCAGCAAATAATTACCAGAAAAGCTTAGTAGGAACATCATCAGTGCTCCTAGGCTCATCGGTTGTTTTCCTTGGAAGTGGAGCAAAACCACCAAACAAACCCCAAAACTCACCAGTGTCAGCATCAGCCATTAATTTTCCATCCTCTGCAGTAGAGAGAAAGAGGCTATAATGCAATGGCTATTTAAGAATAACATCCAAAGACTCAATTAGCAGTGTGCTTACCAATGGCTGCTACTTCACATTTTCCATCATGATATGTATCTTTAATGTACTGAACAACTTCGAGTGCTTTAGCTCTCTCTTGAATACATGAGTTGGAGCCATTGAACTGAAAAATTTTAGACTTTGTATCGAGAATAAAGATGTCATCATGATTAAGTGAAGATCGAGTAAAAGACACCTGTACAAGATATAAGCTTTTAGTAAAAAGATTTTTATGATTAACCGTCAACAGGAAGAGTGAGAAGAACATAAAACTAACCTCTTTCACATGAACAACATGCTTTCCTTTGCATACATACAAGCGGGTTTTATGCTCTTCAGCCTCCACATGTTTGAAGCCTGAAGCAACTCCACCTTCTTGAGGTATTATACATGGCTTAAAATAGGAAAGGAACTTCTCTGTTTCATGCTCTTGTACTTCACGGTATTGAACAGCTCGTCCCCCAAGAGCTGCATCTAATTCAATAGTCTTGATGGCTGCAGTGCCAGCTTCATCCTACATACAGCAGCATTTCGAAATCAAGTAATAATGTGTACAAATTCTATATTGATAAATTTTGGGTGGGGGGTGAGGGGGGAACTTACTTGACTAGTATCTTTTCCAAGCCAATAATGTATATCATGATGCAGGGCACCACTTTTCAGGGCAGTGGTCTGCAAACATTTCACAGCAAATAAAATGAGACTGAGTATTCAATTCAAAATAACATTCAACAAATGAAAAGTCCTCTGGTTAATGTTCAACAATGCTAAAAACAATGGACTGAGCACTGGCCAGAAAACTTGTGCCCAAAAAATTTTGGTTTTGACTTTGCTTAGATAGAGGCAGAATTGGGATATATTATATATTTGGGACCCCATATTATTGCACTGTATATATAGAGTGATTAAAAATATGTGCTCAAGTCTCACATCTGTTGAGATAGTTCTCTCGTGCCCAACTAACTACGTATGCCTGGGGACGAACCGGATTTCACCCTAATCAAATATAATTAGTTATTCTTTTCGCCTTTTATTTTTTCAGGTAATAAACGAATTCTGAACTAAGTAGTATGAAATTTAGTTGATGCAAAATAAAAATATAAACCATGGAACACGGAAAACTTTGAAATTGGCTACCATACAGGGGAAAACTTCACATGTGATTTGCATACATAACTCATCCCCCCTTCCACAGACATAAGCATGCTCTTACATCTCCTTGAGTCAATATGCTAGTATAGTTGCTATCTGATTGGGGCAGAATTGTTCCCCAAGTGACTTCTAATTCAATGTATCATCATGGTTAGGATAAAAATCCAACATGACGCTTCACATACCGAACCACAACTTTTAGTGCCTTCTGGATTGGCTGGACAGAGAACAATTTGTTAATTGCTAAAATGTAAATTATTACAAGCATAGTTATAGGCTACATTAATTCAGCACTGCAACAACAACTAACTAAGTCTTATTCACATATTTTTGGGGTTGGTTGCACGAATCCTTTTTCGCCACAGCAGCTGAAAATTCTTAAGACAACAAAAAGCTAATTTGACAAGAAGCAACACAGACAGAGCTCCAGAATGAATATGGGTGCAATTATAAATTCTGAATAAGAAATTAAGTAGCTTATAATACTAGGGCATGGATCAGCTGAAAATTACTACAATAAAAAAGAAAAAACAAATAAAATAAGCAACACAAACAAAGAAATGCAGGATGACATAATGAGATATGTTACTTGAACTCTAAAATTAACTTTTACAGTTCTATCTTAGTCACTACAACGAAGTACAAAAGGCTAATTGTTAAAATGCAAAAAAGTCACCATGATAAAATCACCTTAAGCATCACATAGGAATCGCCTCTAAAAAATTTGCCATGTGAAGACTTTGGGACTGGGACCGATTTGAAATTTTCAATCCGCCATATCTCAATACCACTATGCAAAGTCAAGGAGCTTAAAGAACAACTTTCTTTGAGAATATATACAGATTCATGAAAATGGCAAATGTAACTGCAGTAACATTAGCAACACATGCAGTTGCTATTGGTTACTTTTTGCAATTGGAAATTTTCTCCTAACGGGCACTACTTTAAATCTAAAGAAAATTCATAGGATACGCCTTCTGTCCTGCCCCAAGGAATGCTGGATCCAAATCTCTCATTGAGACAGACATACTTTTTGCCTGACAACTTCAGAGTTGCCTATATTCAACTTTTACCTAAAACAAGACTGCAAAAATCTTCAATGGTCATTAGATGATTACGAAAAAACAGAAAGAAGAAAAAAACAACCATAGGAAAGGAACATTTATAATGCTAAACAGATTAAGCATCAAACATGTTGGAGACAATACATTGTCTCCTTAACTAACATGGGATGTCACTCAAAAGAGTGATGAACCTATAAACTGAGAAGCCTAAGTAAAACACAAATATAAGCAAGAACAAAGCAATATAATAAAAAAAAAATTGAAAACAGAAGCAGGAATAATATTGAGGCTTGAAGTTCAGTAAAGATACGTGCTGATCTAGTGTGAAATGCCTGTGATAAGCAAAAATTTAATATTAAAGACAGTTACACAAATACCCTCTAATCTTTTCAAAGATTACAGATGCTCCTGAGGTTTGTTTTGAAAAGAAGATTCCCTGTTTACTGTTGTCAAAGCATTTACCATAAAAAATGTTCAAGACCTTGTAGAAAAAGAAAAAAAAAGTTTAAATCGTTAAAAGGAAGAACCAGTTGTGAAAACAAAGTGTCTCTGTAATTCTTAGAGAAGGAGTGCTTGTGTACCAAACTAACAATCAACCACTTCAGGGTGTCTCAGTAACTGTCTCTTAATATTACTCAACATTGCTCAGCAAAGAGAAAATGCTTAGGATTCTTGACTTGAACATAGTTGTAATTCCCAATGTTAGAAAGCAAAAAAAGCTCCAGCCTAAAGCTCCACGGATGCTAAAGAGAAAAATCTCCTGCCTAAAGCTTAATCGTAATCACAGTGTCCTACTAACAGATATATCATATATGCGAGGCTAACTCTTTCATTTGGAGAATTAGCATATTATTTACCCTTTAAAAAACCACAAAAACCGAATTTGTGATATTCCACTCATGGGAACAACTAATAAACTTCTGAAAGAACACCATCTGAGCCCATATCATTTGTAAGACCAAACAAATTGCACCTTCAAAAACATTCTCCATGCTTCAAGTTGTTCTGACATTGTCTTGCACGACTCTCTCTTCGAAATGCATTCCCCTATCCCATGTAATGTTCTCAATCTATCAAGATTTTAGCTTCCCTCTAATTGTCATGCTTTCATGACAATTAGGATGGAACATTATGCCCCACTTGGTTCTTTCAAAACATGCTAATTATGTGCTCAATATAGTGTCCCTATGTGCAGCGAAAGTGCAATAAGCTGGTATAAACTTCACTTTGGGGCTGAATGAACCATCTAAAATCACAAATTTCTTATAGAAATCCCAAAATCAAACTCAACTCAATAGCTTTACATTTGCAAATAAATAGATGCAAGGAAATCACATTTCACCTCTTGCAAGAAACAATTTCTTCCAACTCCTCCCCCAAGACGGGAAGTGGGTCGGGAGAAAAAGTTTTGAAGTAAACTGAAAATCAGGTGACAAAGTTGTAAATCAACTGACATAAAGCAAAATTATATTCATTGTGTTATTTCCACATGCCAATATCTTCTTCAATTGCAGAAGCCATTCTAACAACCTATGAATATGCAGGGGATTCTGTCAAAGATCTGACAACAGGGGATTATACGCCATCAAGACAGCCTGGTATTCCATGTCAAGGTAAAGAAAAAGAGACAACAGCCTTATCACACCCCTCAACTAGCAGCCTTTGCACCAAGCAAGACCACCCTTGTCCCTTTCCTTTCCAATTATGCCTCCTTTGCTTTGTTCCAAGGGAGGCCAAGGCAAAGTGGTTCGTATGCCTACTTAACATACTTGACGAAAGGGAAGGCCAAAAGGCTAGGGAGTCCTGTAGGGCTATTGTCGCAACCAGGTTAGATTTTTTTATTTAATCTCAGTCATCCTAAAAAAGGTCAAACTCATTTACCCCCTATTTGGCACCCATTCACTTTTCTTTTTTTTTTTCTCTTTCTTCATTTCAACCACACATTCTCCAAATAAAATAATATTACACACAAATCTAAAACTTTTCATCACTTTTCCACCACACATTCCCATCGATCACTATTCCAAAATTTTTCAACCCATTAAAATGGGTGTCAAACACTCACCTAGTATAGAAAGAAAGATGCATGTTTCAGGTTTGGATCGAAATGGAATCCTGAAAACAGGGGCTAGAGTATTAAACTTGTTTTCTTTTGATAGACGACACCCATTTCCTACAAAATTATGCCTCATCCGCAATCTAATAGATTGGCCGATTCACTCAGCTCACAAATTTCTTTTTTTCCTTTCATTCAATTCAGTGATTTTGAAATTCTAAATCCCAAATGCAAAGAAAAGAAAGAATTCCCTGGTCCCCAGATGCAAGAATTACAAAAAGTGCATAGGAATTACAGAGTTATAATATGCAGAGCAACATACATTCGATTTAAATTAATTCTCCCAGAACATAGGAATCCATTCCCAATAAACACACATAACATCGCACACACCCCAACACAAGTATCCATCACAAAACATTAGAATTACAAAGCAAATGCAGAAAAAACAGAAGAAGAGAAAGGTGGTAGATTTTTAGTACGCGAATTACCTTTCTCGATGAAATTAATTGGGAACCAAACTCAACTGAATTCAATCTAATCACGAAACTAATCTTTTATTTTACAAAAATTGTTTATTAAAAAAAAAAAGATTTAAAAAGGTGGGTTCTGAAGAATGGAGGAAAAAACGGAAAATTTTGATACAGTGAGAATTAATTTTTCTTATATGTGAGCGAGCGAGCGAGAGAGAGAGAAAGAAGGAGAGGAAAGTGTGTATGTGTGTTGGGGTGGAGGGAATGATGGTGAGTTGCCTGCCAGGCATGCCTATCACTAACAGCAGCTAAAAAAGGAACACCACCTTAACAGAGTAATCACAAATGAACTGTAAAGATTCAATTCAAAAAAAAAAAAAAAAATGAATTTTTTT
Organism: Fraxinus platypoda; assembly: GCA_903798405.1. Lineage (NCBI taxonomy): Eukaryota > Viridiplantae > Streptophyta > Magnoliopsida > Lamiales > Oleaceae > Fraxinus > Fraxinus platypoda. Next base: position 3,051 of record CAIGRT010149107.1, on the reverse strand, counting down.
GACAGAATATTAATGTATAATGATTAATTAATATCTGCTGAATTAATTCTGTCAGCTTTTAGGTTAAAGTGAAAATTAAAAATGGAAAGTTCTTGAATTGATACGCTTTTTACGGGAAAAATTAATCGAAAAAATTGGACAAAATATGAATTTATAATGAGTCTGCTTGATTAATCTAGTAATTTACCGTCGGATTTCAAGTCTAAAAACTTTATAAAGTAAAAAAACATAAAGGTGAAAAAAAATAAAAATGGAAAGTTCTTGAATGGATACGCTTTTTACGGTGATAATTCATTGGTGGGTTTTTGGAGATTATATTCTTGCACTAAATTAGCAAAAAGAAAAAAAAAAATCCATTTATTAATGAAGAAGGTCCGAGAAGAGAATGAATATTCATGGTGGGCGAAAGGGCTGACTTCTGATTAGAGATGGAGTAGAAACGGAAAGGTCGGTCACCGGCCATCATCCATGCATGACCTTCAGGCCAAAAAGAGTGTTCTAAAATGCAAGACATATGCTTCCGACGTACACATTTGAAGGCATTCAGAAAAATCAAAGTAGGCTCGAGCCTCCCTCTTCTTTGGTCTTCCTCAAGTTTTATTAGCAAGCAATGCACAATCTTAGAGTGTTGATAGTAGTGAGGAGGAGGAATAGGTTAACAATGATATTTTACCATCTATAAGACGTGTCTAGTTTAAAATTAAAACTATAAAAAATAGTCTAATTTTTGCATTTCAAAAATTTGAAATTTGTATAATTGACCAATTATATGAATTATGAAGTAAATATGGTATTTTATAATTTTAGACGTTGGATATGTATAATTTTAATTATTAAATGATTTTTAAAATGACTAAAAATTTAAAATAATATTAAAAATATAAGAAAACGTTTTTTTTACGCATAGGCATTACTTACACTCGCTTAAACTTGTAAAACTCAAAGTTTCACCTCCATGTATGCCCACTCTTTACGTTTTTAAAAACATTGCTTATAAGTAGATTATTAAACCTCTTAGAAATAAAAAAAATCTATATACTCATTTTCAATCATATATTCACATAGGCCTAGGCATGGTTCGGGTTAGTTTGGTTTTGAGTCCAACCCATAACTGAAACCGACTTAGCCGTTTTGGATAAATTCCAACCCAAACCGACCAAATCCAATCAATGAAATCGAACCAAACCAAATCGGTTTGGGCATTGGTGCGAGTTAAAAAAGATTACATATCTATTTTGAGTTAAAATAGATATATATTTTAAGCAATGATACAATCTAAATTTGGAATTTATAATAAACACTTCTTCTTCCTTTCTTTTCTTTTAAAATTTGGAGTTTTGGTAAAAAAAACATAGACAGTAAATAAATTATTTAGGAAATAATTATATTTGTATTTGTATTTGTATTTTTTTTAATGTTTAAGAAGATGAATTTTAAAATGAAAAAAAATAATTTGTATTTGCGAGTTTGATCGGTTAATTAACAGGTTGAACCCGACTTTATAATGATTAAAATTAACCGAACCAAACTGATTTTTTTGTTCAAACCAACCCAACTACCCGACTCGATTTGGTTCGGTCGGTTTAATCGATTTTTCGATTTTTTTTGTCCACCTCTATATTCACATAATATAATATTCAGCACGTAAATCTAAAACTTTTTCCTACTTTCGAATAATACATTTTCCAAAAAATTCATTATTCAAAATTTTATTTTTATCAAATAAATAATGGCCATCAAACAAGGCCTAAGGACGTGTTTGGCTGTTGCTTAAATGCTATAAAGAAGCAAATGTTTCCTCATTGTCTTTCTTTTCTTGCTTTCAAGATGTGTTGTTTTTTAGACTTTATTTGACATAAAAAGGGGAAAATATTGTGTAGAAGTGAATGACATGTTTGAAGTATATTTTTTTTATAATAAATTTTATGGAAAGATCGTTTTAAATAATTTGTGCTTAAAAGCATAGAAAAGTTACGAATCTACATGTAATAACTATTTTGTGAGAATATATAATTGAAAATAAATATTAAATAATATGTAATAAACAAGGGAATGAGTTATTTTATTTATAAAAAATAAATATGTGCTACAGTAAAATCTCGATAAATGAATATTCGATATATTAATAATCTCGCTTAAATAATAACATTTTTCGGTGCCGATTTGGATCAATGTACTAAATTAATAACCCCATTAAATATATAAGATAATAATTCTCTTAGATCCTTTAAGGACCAACGAATATATAAAATAACAATTGCTTAATTTCATAAAAGTTCATACTATTATAAATTGACAAATTTTTAATTTGATAACACTTTCTTCAATTCGCTTCTTTTTCAAAATATGCATCTAAAGTCTTTTTGCTATTTATTTGCACACAAATCAAACTTAACTTCATTCCTAATTTTTTGCAATGCACATACTACATTCATTTTTTACATAATTAAGCTTGTGATCACTTGAAATGCCTATTTTGAATAAACAGTTGATAAAACACATCTATCATCTTAACCATGATCATCATTGATAGATATATTGAGTACCCATTGAATAATATTTTCATCTACAGGAGATTCCATCACCGCATCATTTTTTACTAGGATAGTTTAAAAGGTGTTCGATATCCATCAGATTTTTATAGTGTAGACCAGAAATAGTTTCTCGCAATCCATTGGTTTCATCTTCATTAACTTTTGGTTCAACGTTCGATTAATTTTGTGAGATATTAAACTTTGAAATCAATGCATATATATTAATGTTTCTTCTTTAATATATGTAAGAGTGTACCTTTTTTGCGTGCTTATTAAATTTTAAATTTCACCAATTCAATATTTTTTTCAAAATTTTTTTTTGGTAAAATATAACATATAAAATAGTCTATAAATTAATAAATATTAATTTATCGATAAATTAATAACCTTTCTAAAATAATAATTTTTTTCGGTCACAACTTTATTATTTTAGAGAAGTTTTACTTACATAGTCAGTGAATTTTGCTAGGGTTTTGTACATATATACTCTTGGCATATATTTGTTAGTGATCTTGGA
>CAIGRT010149040.1:0-20243 GCA_903798405.1 Fraxinus platypoda | reverse complement strand
CAGTATAGTTCGTAAGAACACATCTGATAACAGATTTTGGAATTAAATTATGATGTCCAAGCATTCAAAAACTGGATATTGTATACTGACACTAGCACAATATTTTGGCAGATCATACAAGAAGTAAATTACTTGATTCGCCCAAGCGCCTCCAAGTTCTTAATGGAGCTGCTAGGGGACTTACGTATATTCATCGAGATTCCCAGTTGAGAATTATCCGTAGAGACCTCAAAACTAGCAACATATTGCTAGATACCAACATGAAACCTAAGATATTAGACATTGGCACTGCTAGAAGTTTTCGAGGGAATGAAATTGAAGATAAGACAAGCCGAGTGGTTGGAACATAGTAAGAAACTCAATGACACAAAATATATTTTATACACTTCCCTTACTCATAGCATTATTTTCTAGCTAATACTTCTATGCAAAGGCTATATGTCACAAGAATATGTAGTTCACAGCCAATTCTCAGTAAAATCAGATGCATTTAGCTTTGGCATTTTAGTGCTAGAAATTGTGAGTAGAAAGAGAAATAGTGGATTTTCCCATGAAGATCAATGCCTGAATCGTCTTGGACACGTAATTGTTGTCTTACATAAGTTAACACCCATATATATTTGACTGATCTCCTAAGCACCGATGCTTAGCTTATGCTAAGCGCTCGGATGACATGGCACACTAACTTATTGTAGTGTGTCATGTCCTCTGAGTGCTTAGCTTATAAGATCAATTCCGATACTCGGCTGACAAGGTATGTCACTATGGTTAAATTTATACAGGCATGGACACTTTATAAGGAAGAAAGGTCATTGGAACTAGTTGATGCTTGTCTATGTGAGACGACTAATCCATTTGAAGTTTTACGATTAATCCATGTGGGTCTTTTGTGTATGCAACAATGTCCAGATGATAGACCCAGCATGGCTTTAGTGGTTGCAATGTTGGATAACGAAATTGTGTTGCCTCCAACAAATCAGCCTGGCGTTGTCTTAGATAGAGATGTTGTAGTACCAAAAGTAAAACTAGACGTTTGTCAAACAAAGTAACCATTACACAGCTGGAAGCACGATGAAAGTATATTAATTTCCAGCAATTCCTCCAACTGTAACTTCAGTTCTTGAAGTTCTTTGGTGCTATTCTCTACGGGGCCTTAGAAATTGGTGTTGTGCCGGGAACCAAGTCAATTGTAAATTCCACTTGCCTATCTTGTGGAATACCTGATAAATCTTCTTGGAATACGTATGCAAAGTCTCGCACAACGTTAATATCATTAACAGTTGTTTCTGTGTGTGTAGAACCGATGATATTAACTAAGAGTCCCTGGCATGACTCATTTCTAAGCATATTCTCCGCTTGTAAAGTCGATACAATGTGAGGTAGGGACTTGAACCTTGCTCCAAAGAAACGAAACTCTTCTTCTCTCGATTTGTGAAACAACACTTCTTTCTCGTAACATCGAATGGTCGCATGATTGAGTCCCAACCAGTCCATGCTTAGAATAACATCGAAGTATTTCATCTCTAAAAGGTATAAGTCTGCCAGCAGTACCTTTTCGTCAATCTCTAACTTCATCGTCTTAGTCATCTAATTTGTGCAAAGAGTTTTTCTGGAAGGGACGCTACCTCTAATTCATTATTCGTTTTCACACATACAAAGTTAGATCTAGCGGCAAATGATGCAGAGATAAAAGAATTTGTAACCCCAGAGTCAAAAAGTACGTAAGCAGGTACATCAGATAATAATAGAATATATGTTTTCATAATTATAGTGTTAGACTTAGTGATGGAGGGTGTAAAATCAAGAATATAAACAAGTACTTCGAATAATAATAAAATACCTGCTATCACATTCGGATCCTGCTCCGCCTCATGCTGATTCAGTGCAAAAACTCGGGCCTTCCCTTTCTTGTTCTTGTCCTGATCATCATCCTTTTTCTTTGGAGGCTATGTACAGTTTAAAGGAATGTGTCCCGGCTTACCATACCGAAAATACACGTTCTTTCCAATTAAGCATTCACCACTGTAAAGTTTATTACACTTAGGTGTACTACTTCCTCTCGTCCCACCAATACTAACTCATGTGTTTGGTCTTTTATTCTGCCAGTTACGTCTATCTTTGCTCTGATCATTCCACTTTCTTTTTCCCAATGACTCATTGTCGTGCTGGGCGTACTGTTCAAATGTAGTCCTCTGATGTGAAATGAAATGAGTCATCTCCAACATTTCACGATATGAAGTGAATTGATGAGACATAATAATCATGTTGATCTCCGAGCGTAGTCCATTTTCGAACCTCCTAATCTTCTTTACTTCTAGTGAAACGATGAGACATAATAATCGTGCCAATTTTTGGGCGTAGTCCATTTTCAAACCTCATGATCTTCTTACCCTTGTACATACTTTAGAGTCGTTGAAGGGTGGTCGATTAGTGGTCGTTGAGTGCCAAAAAAATTTCACATATTTAAGAACTTTAAATTGACATCATCCTTAAATTCATGTATCTTTAAAAAAAATATTATTATTATTATTATTATTATTTTACAAACATTACTCAAAGAAACGGCTAAATAAATAAGTATTTATTACACGTAACATTTAAACATAAAAGCCAAATATTAATATTATATCGTCATTTTCATTTTTTTTATCACCTTTTTTAAATTATATATATAGGTGTCAATCAAGGTACAATAGTTGAAGAAATATTCTAGAAGATTTATCAACAATCATCCAAGACTAATTATTACAAAATAAAATCAAAGTTTCAATTATGGAAAAGTTTTTTTTATTGAAAATAACATACCAGTTACTAAAAAAACACACACATGCCTAATTTATACTTTAAATAAATATAACTTATTTTAACAGTTAGAAATACACCTCAAAATTGACAAACCTTTTTTTTTTTTTTTAAAGTGATCTACAATTTAATTGCATGAATGGTACATCGCCTTTACCCATACATTTTTATCCCCAACTTTTTCGTCGCATTTTTATTATCAACCTTTCATTAATTAAAACATCTTATTCTGATTATGGTTTCTGTCAAAAAATTTCACTAAAAGAGAGTAAAAAAAACTTATTTGTTACTCAATTTTTAAGTCAGCAAAAAACAATGTAGACAAAATTGCGATTAAATATTTGTACATCATTTTGAAGCACGCTAACAGAACTTTTGATAAAAATCATATTCTAAAAAGGTAATGTGTGGCCATGCGTGAAGGTCAAGATTCAGGTAAGAATTTTTGATAAAAACCAAATTTCACTTAGAAAAGCATTCCCAAATTTAATAGCAATAGTAAAGGGTTATTTCTATTCGCAGTAACTAGACTTTTATTCGTGTTGATTAAGTAATTGTACTTCAATTTTGTTTAATAGACTAACTACACGTCAACATAATTCCAATTTGGTAACTTCGTTCAATTCCGTCATTGGACTAAGGAAAGTCGATAAATGATGACTATCATTTATTTCACTAAAGTTGTACATATTCCATGTTGGTTGCTGATTGTAACATATGATGACCATCATTTATTGACTGTCACCTAATCAATTTTCGTCAATGAAATTGGACGAAGTTACCTGAATTGAATCAAATCAAATGATTGAACAAAATTGAATATGACACTTGTTGAATAAAAATCAAGGGCCATTAAAGCCCTAATGCAATTCATAAGGAGCAAAACTGCTTGTAGGTTTCTTCATGTGGGATCAATTTTCTTGTTTTTTAATTGGGGTTAAAATACTTTAGCCATTAAATTTATCGATTTAATAGTTGTTATTCTTTTCAAATTAATCCCAAAAAAAAAAAAAAAAGGGGGTCATTTGTAGCATAGTCGAGACAGCTACGGTTCTATTTTTTAAGATGGAAAATAAATTCTGAATATCAAAATATGTTCAAAAATAGTTTCTTATTCTCAGAAGTAATTTTTAACATTTTTAAAATCCTGACAAACGACCCTAGCGGTAGCCGAAGCTCTANAGTCGAGACAGCTACGGTTCTATTTTTTAAGATGGAAAATAAATTCTGAATATCAAAATATGTTCAAAAATAGTTTCTTATTCTCAGAAGTAATTTTTAACATTTTTAAAATCCTGACAAACGACCCTAGCGGTAGCCGAAGCTCTAGAATTATAAATCCTCCTGGAAAAAGAAAAACAAAAAAATAGAAAGCGTGGAGCGTCCGCCATTGTTGAAGATGGCCTAGAGTTAGAGATTTCCTGTTTGATTCTGGAATTTATTTAGTTGAATTAATAATTGTATCTCAATATCATCCAAAACTTGCTTTTTCCCCACAATTCACGAGATTACTGTACAGCACACGAGAAAAAGAGACCGGAATTCATGGCTTTTTCTTCATTTCTTAATCATTTCTCTGACACTTGAAGCATCCAATGCCATTACTCCCACAAAATAACATAAACTATACAGGAAACAAAAGTCAGAGCTTTGGATACTACACTTTGACTTTAAATATGACAAAACTAAAATATTATACTAAAGTATTTGTATGTATAAAGAAAAATTCCATGCACGAGGGTTAGATGCACGGGACTTGCAGAATGTCAAACTTTTTTGAGGGAATGAAAATGCTAGTTTTTGCTTTATGGAAGTTAGTCGCTCACTCCCCTTTCACACATTTATTCAATATTTTGTTAAGATCTTGTATTTATCTGTCTTCGTATTAATTGTGTTGCCGTGTTAAATTTGAGGTAATACTCGACTAATCGTCAAGTCAATTTCACAAGAAAAGTAATTTGAAATTGACAAAACAAAACCCTCAATTAGACTACTAGAGCTTGTTTTCTCTTAAGAGTTGAGAAAGTGTAGGATTGGTACTTATTTCCGATTTCACACAACTAAGGACCAAAATTTGTACATTTTTGCTAGTACTAGCAAGTCCTTAAAAGGTTATAGACGATTACCTATGTTATACATTCATCATGAGTCGAGATGATAGTCCATGTTGAGAGTAAAATTCCGTAAGATGCTCGAGCACAAAATTGAAGGGTCTGATATAGTCGAAACTCGAGAGTCGACTAAACACAACAGTGGCATTGATGCATTGGGATCAAAAGAGACATGAGTAAAAAAAATAGTAAAATTGAGCATAGGGTCCCTTTGTAATGTTCTTTTGTTACAAGAAGTCAGCAAAACCCCACGGCGCCGGGATGACAGGGATTTCTCCTTTCTTGGGTTCTGTTGCGGCCTAATTAACATTTACCTTTTCGGCTTTTTCTTTTTTCTCCCATTCCCATCCGTGACAACAAATATTTTGTCAATGCATCCTTCTACTTTACTCTTTGTCAACCCCAAATTCTAACTAGATAAAAAGCCCTTTAGGAAACTTCCTCCTTACTCACACACTCCTTTATATTGTCCTCTTCCAACATACTCCAATCTTGCATTTTGTACTTTGTTTAACACCCCACAAAGCATATACTTGCTAAGTTCTTCAGTAAGTTCAAGAAATGGATAGGGGTCAAAAGAGAAAATTACCAGTAATGTGTGAAGATGAAGGTGCGAGATTTCCACTGGATGAACTAAATCAAGATGTTCTTGAAAGGGTTCTTTCATGGCTGCCAACATCTACTTTCTTTCGCAATACTTCAGTGTGCAAGAAATGGAAATCAGTGGCAGATTCTGCTACTTTCAAGCTTGCCTGCTCACAGATTCCAGCCAGGGATCCCTGGTTTTTCATGGTTGATTCTCAATCCCACCTCAATTACCACCCCATTGTCTTCGACTCTACTGAAAAAGCCTGGAAAAAGCTTAATTTCTTGCCACTCCTTCAAGAAGATCAGTACCAGGACTCTTGCAGCAATTTCATTCCCGTTGCAGCATCAGGTGGACTGATCTGTTTCAACCGTGCACCTGGTGAATTCATAGCCTGCAACCCTGTAAACAGCTCGTGCCGTCGGCTAGCCTCGTTAGATTCTCAGTGGCAAAATAGTAAACAACTTCAGGCCATTGCAATGACCTCCACAACTGCATCCTTCAAGCTCGTGTCAGTCTCCGGGGAATACCCATATTCAACCCTCTCTTTCAGAACCTACAACTCCAGCACTGATCAATGGGAAGAAGACGCCATCCTCAATAGAAAGATTGACAATCCTGTTGAAACTGAAATCGAAACCGAAGATGATTTCTCAATGTATTTCTTGAGCAAGTGTGGGAATGTAATTTCCACCAATTTGCAGAGGAACCCATGTAAGCAGTATTCATCAGCAATCATCCATAAAAACGACGAGGAAATTCTATATTTCCTAAGCTCATCTGGGACAGTTGTGTCCTGCAATCTCACACACAAATTCTTCTTCGAGTATCCAAGAATACTGCCCGTCTTCTCGGAGTACGCAATCGACATAATCGAATGTGGAGGAGAAATCTATGTCGTAGTTCTTCACGAATTCCTGGAGACTGCCACCCTCCGTGTGTGGAAATGGGATGAGAAAAATCAGTTCTGGGTTCAGATTGCAGCAATGCCATCGGCAATGTCCCATGAGTTTTACGGCAAGAAAGTTGACATAAATTGCACCGGAACCGGCACCGGCCACCAGATGTTAGTCTGCTTGAATTCTGCAGAAAATTATAGCTACGTTTTGTGCAATTTGGTGACAAATGAATGGATTGAATTGCCCCAATGCTATATGAATGGGGAATCCAAAGAATTGGTGTGTGCATTTTCTTTTGAGCCTAGGATTGAAGCTTCCTTGTAGTTAGTTGGATTGACTAATCCATGTTGTTGTTCAAGATTTTTTAATTTGTTTGATATTTGGATGTTGTGGGATTTATTTTTTTTCTTTTTCATGAAGTTTGATGTGAAAAAAGGTTGATTAGAAACTATAATGTGAATAAATTTATCTATCAAAATAAAGGGATTCTTCCTATAATCATCCAATGTATTCTTGATCAAAATATTTGGTTTTCAAGGGAGTCGTAAGATCAAAATAACTAAGAAAAATTGTAAATGATATGGTTAAAATCAGAATATTCGAGCCTAAAGTTGCAGTAGGCATATCCTTGCTAGTAATGGTCCAAGTAACATGACTATTAGCTCGAAGCTCAGAGCCAAAAACACACCTCGAGCACAATGCACAACGGTTTTAGAGATTAAACGTGATCATCTCAGTGATAGGTGATAGATTACCACTGGAAATCCGCCATTCAGATGGTGCATTTCTACTGCATCGTCAATTCATTAAAATAAATGTAAGCAGTCCCATGACTAGGAATTCACTAGCTTATGTAGTCGTTTGCCGAAGTCAGACAAAACCTGATAAGATCTATAGCTGTGACAAATATTAATTCCAAGTACATTGCTCACTGTAGGGGTAAAGTTTGTCATTTTCTAACAAGTATAACAATAAATATGCAAAAAGTGGTAGGCAGCCAAGACTAAAAATAAAAAGGAGTGCTACATGTTATACTCTTGCCTCAATTAGTGATATTTTTGTATGATGCCCTTAAAATTTTGGTTGCCAATCAAATGGGCTTGAAAATCCCACAGAGCTCTCTACAATACCTCAGAAGTTGGACTAGATTTGACCCATTAAAGAAATTAGGTCCATTAAACGAGACAACCGTCTGGGCCCTTGAAGTCCAACTGACTATCAATTTATTTTCGAGGAAAAAAATCATAACTATCATATTTTAAATCAGATCATAAATTATATTTATTTTTCCTAAAATTTATATATTCATGGATTTATTATACAAGAAAATATTGTGACTTAAAATAAGTTTTAATCTTTCAGCATAATCAATTTTTCCGTCATGTAGTCTCAGTATCTTCTTCATTTTGTTGACTAAGGAGATCTAAACGTTTATTTACAGTCTATTTTTACGTTCACAATAATCGAAGTTTTCGTGATAGATAATTTGGTGATTTACAGATAATTTCCCGATTATTTACGTATAAAACTAAGGGAATTTTCGGCATCGACAATCATAAATTTACATATGCATGTGAATATGAAGAATGTGACCGGGATTAGTTGGATGTGAAAACTCGTACTTCATCCGAAAATTGTGTATATCCATGTTGTTCGTATATTTTGGCGGTGGTAACAGAAAATTAAGGCTAAATGTTTCTTTTTGAGAATGTGACATGACATTGTGCGAATGTCATTATGTCAGTGTGTGACCTATAAGATTGTATGATTGTGACAGATATTTCGGTCATGACGCATATTTTCTAATCATTTACATATGCGTGTGAATCTGAAGAATGTGACAGAGATTAGTTCGATGTGAATATTGTGATTTCATCTAAAAATTGTGCTTATCTAGGTTATTCATACTTTTTGGCAGTGGTAATTGCAAAAATCAAGGCCAAATATTTCTATTAGAGAATGTGACGTATTATTTCAAGTTTGCTTCTCCTTTGTGATTGAGACTTACAAGGTTGTGTGTATGTGAATGACATTCATAATACATTCTATTATTTCAAGTTTGCATTTACAATGTAAGAATGTGAGAAAAAACGTTTGTCCTTGAAAATTGTATCTTAGTGCGAAAAATGTGTCCTGATTTCAATTAGAATGTTTCATTAAGGACATAAGAAGGAAGACGTTGAATCTGAATGTTAAAAATACATCACCATACTAACGTATTGCAAATTGTTTATGTGCACATTTACTTTGACAAATTAGAGGGGTCTTACTATCAATAATGAAGGTCAGCAGCTGTAGGGAGTTGAACTCAAAATTACCTCGATTATATTCTTAAGAAAGTTTAGGAAAAGTTTTGTGATATAAACCAAAAAGGTCGGACACAGAGCTTGGCCACCTAGCTCGACCAAAGGTCGTTGTCATTAAAAGACATCATTATTAAGATGTCCACCAAGTGACATCATCACCACAAAGATTGACAATCTTGGAAGGCCTCATGTCATTTATGATATCAGCACCTCTCATCCCATCACTCAGAAATGAGCAATGATTACCTAAGAAGTATGTAATCATTATCTAGACCACACCTTTGACCTAGATAGGATGATGACCTGTATAATCGAACTCAACGACCAATCAAAACCCTTCAAAGAAGAGGGTAGTGGCATACAATTCGAGGTCGATATTGTAGCTGATATGATGAGACGATAAAATTGCGTGTTATAAGGCCTATAAATAGCGAAAATGGTCCCACCCTAAGGCCGAACCCAACAGAAAAAACCCTTTTAACTACACTTATAAAATTATCTCCAGTAAAAAAAATATTCCTTTATTTTACTTTATTCCAGCAATTGTTACACTGAAATCATTTTAAGTTTACCTAAATTGTCCACACCATTTTTAGTCATTAACAGTAGACATGACCAATTCTTAATCCAAGGAAGAAGATTAAGAACAAAGAAGAAGATTAAGAGATTAACATGACAAGATAGATTTCAGATGAACAAGGAAAGAGCGACCAACTCAATGACACCTCCATAATTCATATTGGCATAAGGTTCCTCAATCCTCACCACTAAGAATTTTCTAAGCAACAATTCCAAAGAAGATGAAATCAAACTCCAAAATAAAAGCAGTAGTCACCAATGTTAGGGGAAATTATATTTTTCTCTATTAAATAGATTAAGCGCAAATATAGGTCACAATCTTCAAATCATATAAGTTACAATGACATACCTTAATTAGTGAGTACAACCTTCAAGCTCTTGGAATAATGCTTCAGAATCACATCATATTGGTCACAATCAACATACAAACTTCACAAATCGGACACAACCTCTTGGAATAATGTTTCAAAATAAAAGGAAAAGAGAAGAAACAAAAGAATATAATCAAGAACTTCAAAGAAAATTCTAAGGCTTAAACACGTAATCGTTGTCCTCAAACGATAGTTGCCCCATCTAAAATTTAATTGGTGCTTAAAGGGACTCTTGACAAATAGTTTGCAGAATTTATCAAGTCTTGAAAAGGAATAAACATTTAAACACTAGTGAAATTTCTTTAAAACTCAAGAACACAAAAATAGACTTTTAAATATGAAAGAAAAGAGTTTTAATCTTTCTTGTGGAATGGAATTTGATCTCAAGTGGTTTTAATTAATCATCTATTCATAGATCTCAACCGATACTACACGAAATGGTGCCAAAATGTGAGGAAGAGATGCAATTTTTCATCCTAAAGGACACTAGGTTCCAAGTTGAAAAATCAGCCAACGGTTTGTTTTTAATCTCATGCGTACGCATAGTATAATCTATGTGTACTCATGGTAGAAGTATTTTTGCTTCTATCCCTGCAAGATCAAACCATGCGTATGCATGGTAAAATAGCCAATGCGTACATGGGCAAAAAATTCAAATTTCTCAATTTTATTTCACATTCTATTTTATTGATTTTGAATAACAATTTCAACACAACCAACTATATAACAACCACACAGGTACATTAGTCACGATCACAGTCACACAGATTAATATGTCACATTTACGATATGTTAAGTAATAAGTTCATTTTGTGCACTTATTTGTACTATATTACTAACATTTTAGGTCGTCAAATTATTAATTTCTACTTAACTTGGGTTAATTTTCATTTGTTTTTAGTGATAGACTTGTTTGAAGCAATTGGAAAGGGGAGAAGGATAAATTGGCCATTGGATGGAAAGTTTGGGGATCAAATTCCACACTTTGAAAATTGAAGGGCTTGAATTAAATTTAAGAGGACTTCGGTTGCACAAATAAATAGAAATTGAAGGACTAAATTGCATCGAATTGGAAGAAGTGAGATTTTGGAGAGAAATAATACTTTAATTGGGCCTTGGACCAATTGATAAAGTGGATGGAAGTCTAAATGGAGTTGGACTATTTTTGTAATAAGGAAAGTGGAAGGCAGACATGTACATGGGAATAGAATTAAAAAGCAATTGGAATCCTATTTACACTACAAAAGTGTGGGCTGAACAAACAAAGAGCAGGAAGAAAAAAAGTGGCGGCTGAAATTATAAAAAGAATTGGTACTAATTCTTTTTTCCTTTTATTTTATTTCTCTTTATCAATTTATTTTAAAGTTTCTATTTTCTCTCTTTCAGATATTTTATGTGAAATTCGGGAGATGGTGAACCGATACCAGTTGATCCGAAAATTGAACGCTCATTTCACTGTATACAAGGAGAAGCAAGAGAAGCACAATACAAAGAGATGGGTAATGCACAGAATAATCCGGTTATGAAGAGGCAGTGGTCGATGAAGGAAATATGCTAGTTGGGGACATCATGACTCCACAAATTATTCAAAGCCAATTTAACATCGTTTATCCCCCTTTGAGTAGCCGAACTTTCTGCTGAAAACAAATGTTATCCATTTATTTCATAATGGACATCAATTGTATGGTAGGGCTAATGAAAATCCGCACACATCTCTCTCGATTTTTGGAGATGTGTGAATACTTTAAATATCAAGGGGTTTCAAATGATGCAATTAGATTGAGATTATTCCCAAATACTCTACGGGATAGAGCCCTTGAATGGTTGGACTCACAACCCATTGCTAGCATCACTACTTGGAATGACTCGGCTCCAAAATTCTGCACTAAATTCTTCCCACCAGCGAAGACAGTAAAATTGAAGCATGAAATATCCATATTCCATCAAGGAGAAGTCGAATTCTCTGATGAAGCTTGTAACATATTCAAGAACATGCTTCAGAAGTGTCATCACCGCTGCATCAGTAAAGGGCTTCAGGTCCAATATTTTTATGCAGGTCTACTTCCATCTTATAAGAGTATGGTGGACACTTCATCCAATGGGCGGTTCGGGGCGGCCTCCCCCATCCCCCGCCCTATGAGGTAATTTACCGTTCTATACCCATTTTGTTACTCGTTTAAGGCCCCGTTTAGTACCATTTTAAAAAAAAAAAAAAAAATTCATTTTATTATCTCCGTTCATTAAAGTGAGATAATAATATATTTTTTAATTTTTAATTTATTTTTAAAAGTTAAATTATTCAAATATATTTGGTAAACTAAGGCTTTTGTTTGTCATATTTTGTAGATAATCTTAGTTGTCATTTTTTATTAGAACTAATGAAATTTCGTGAAATTTTTCATTTAAAATATTGAATTCTAAAAAAAAAATTAAACGGGGCGGGGTACCTATTACTCGTACCCGTTCCGGGTCGAAGTTACCCGCCCCGTCCCCTACCTAAATAGCCGATTAAGCAAGTAATCTCCGTCCCGTTCGGGGTGGGGTCCAGTAGGTATGGGGTTTATTAGGTTTTTTTTTTTGCCATCCCTAATAAGGTTGAGAGCATGTCATAGTCAGACAATGCAGTACAGGCCAAGCGACCGAGTTGTGAAGAATGCGAGGCACATCTTATTACAATAGATTGTCCAATTTTTGTACAAGAAACAGAATGAGTGGACTATGTACAAAGGGGTCAATACCAACAAAATAACTCACATTCTAATATATACAACTATGGTTGGAGGAAACACCCGAATTTTTCTTGGTGTAATCAAAATCCCACTGCACCGCATGGTTATTAGTATCAGCAGCCTGAGAAGAGAATTCTGCTGGAAGAGATGTTTGGCAAATTTATGGAAAAGACAGAGCACTACATGGATGCAAACAATCAATTCAAGAGAAGGATTGAGACGACCCTTCAAAATCAAAGTATTGCAATCAAGAACCTGGAAACTCGGATGGGACATATGGCACTTCCTATATCAGGTAGAGCACTAGGTACCTTGTCAAACAATACTGAAACTAATCCCAAAGAGTAGGTAATGGCCATAAGTATTTTAGATAATAAAATAATTGAAAATCCATCCGTGAAAGCAATTACAACAAGAAGTGTAGTACAGTTGCTTGAGATTACAGTTAAAAGAGCCGTTACAATCATGAACATAGTGCTTACAATAGATGAGGAGCAAGTGGACGACTCTAAACAATTAACTGAGAAAAAATTGAAAGAGAATTCAGACAATCCATAAGCTAAGGCTGTTGTCCTGTTAGAGAATATGTAGCTCCTATCCCATTCCCATAAAGATTGAAGAAACACAAGTCAGACCAACAGTTTGAGAAATTCCTAGTGGTGCTAGAGAAACTTCACATCAATATCCCGTTCATAGACGTGATAAGACAGATTCCAAATTATGCAAGATTTTTAAAGGACATGATATCAAATAAAAGAAAGCTTCCAGAATTTGAAACTGTAGCGCTGACAGAGGAGAGTAGTGCAAGATTACAAAATAAACTACCTCCCAAACACAAGGATCCAGGGAGTTTCACTTTACATATTTTAATTGGAGAAGGTGGTTTTTTTAATGCTTTGTATGATACATGCACAAATATTAACTTAATGCATTAATTTGTATACAAGAAATTGGGACTAAGAGAAGTAAAAGAAACAACGATATTATTGCACTAGCCGATAGAAGCATCAAATATCCAAGAGGCAAGGTTGAGGACCTGCGTGACCCTTCTACCAGCTGAACCTGCGTGACCCTTCTACCTATCTGCATATACCCCCGGCAAGTTTCTAATCCTTACCCTTTTATTTAGATTATTTTTATTTTTACATTGGGGACAATGCAATGTTTTAGTTTGGGGATGAACTAAGTATTAGGAATTTTATTTTCTTACTTTTTCAACTTCTTATAGGGTATGTATGACTATTTAATAAAAAAAAAATCAAAAATAGTATCTAGTTAGCGTTGAACGACTTGCCGTCTATGATGATATTTATTTGTTTAAATTAAGTACAGATTTATCTAAAATTGGACAACATCGTATTTTTTGCTTTTACTTGAGTATTTATTCATGTTAGACTTGTTTAAGTTATCACTTATATTGGGACGTGATTTGATTATGTGGATTTAATTGTTGATGTTATTAACCTAGGCTTGAGTTAAATTTCCAAATCATTTATATAGAAACCAAATAGGTAGAAAAGCAATTTGGGAATGGGAAGGTTAGAGTTTGTGTTCATAGAAATTTGATGGTTTGGAGTCCTTGAATCTCACCGTTGGTTGAATAAGTTTGTGTTAAGGAGTCTATAATGGACACTGACCACCTTAAAAATTTGAATCTCGTACCAAAAAAAAGTATGATACATCTTATACTTCTTTTTGTAGCCTTTTTTACTCGAGTGATTAAGCTTATTAGGGTATTTAAAACCTGGTACTCTATGATTATCTGACTTGAGAGTTATCGGCCTAAAGCCTCTACAAGGGTCATTTAAAAAGGTTAATAGAGAGAAATCTTGCACATAAGATGTAAAAAAAAATAGCAACAATCAAATTATATTCATAGCGAAAGAAAGAAAAGGAGATTTAGATTATCAAAAGTGAGATGTGACACGACTTCGAGATTTGACCTCTAGAGATTGACGATATAACTTTAAGAAATACTTACTATTTTCCTTCTAGGTTCACAAGCATCTAATTCTGACCCCTTGCATGGAAAAATGCGTTATAATGATTTTTAGAAACCTACATGTGCTAGAAACACCTCGAGATTGGAGAGAAAAGCATAGAAAGTGATTTTGGATGAGAGGTGTGAAAGAAAATTGACCACAAGAGGATTGAGATTATGAGTGAATCAACAACATTTGATTGGTTGTGTTCTAGTATGGGTGTGAGTTTAATATTGGCTAATTGCATACACACACTAAGTCGAGCATTAAATAAGTTAAAAATATATTTTGATGTTGTTTGAATCTTTCTAACGTGTTGCTTAATTTTGAACCTGAAGCATATCGTAAGCAGTTCAACGTTGAGTCTTTTATTTGTGATTTGCTTAGTAATATGTTTAGGCCTAAGTTCTATTTTGTTTTGTTCGAGGACGAACAAAGATTTTAGTTTGAATGTATTTGATAAGTGCGTTTTGTGCATTTATTGAGACCATAGTAATAAATTTTTATGTCGTCAAATTATTAATTTCTACTTAATTTGGGTTAATTTTCTATTGTTTTTAGTGATGAACTCGTTTAAAGCAATTGGAAAGGAAAGAAAGATAAATTGGCCATTGGATGAAAGTTTGGGGATCAATTCCACACTTTGAAAATTGAAGGACTTGAATTAAATTGAAGAGGACATGGGCTGCACAAATAAATAGAAATTGAAGGACTAAATTGCATCAAATTGAAAGAAGAGAGATTTTTGAGAGAAATAACTCTTTAATTGGGCCTTGGACCAATTGATAAAGTGGATGGAAGTCTAAATGGACTTGGACTGTTTTGTAATAAAGAAAGAGGAAGGAAGACATGTACACGGGGATATAATTAAAAAGCAATTGGAATCCTATTTACACTACAAAAGTGTGGGCTGAATTATTATTGAAAGATGACTAAAATAAAAATTAAAAAAAAAATAAAAAATAGAGCAGTCATACAGGTGCTGCCAACTGTACAGTTTCTGTCTTTTTTTTTTTGTACTTGCAGAATAATTCTATATATACCGCACACAAGGCAAAGAGGCTGAGAAAAAGGGAAAAGAAAAGGAGAAAAGGCGACTGAAGGAAAAACATTCCGCAGTAAAAAACACACGGCAGACACAAGATGACAGCAATAGAGAAAAGGAGTCATTCCAGATGTTTTATTTTCTGCAATTAATCATCAATAATTGTACAAGGAATTTGGAAAATTAAACACGTTCCATCAATTTATCGGTGATGTCGTTTAAACTTTATTTGTTTAATTTCGATATTATGCTAGGCTAGATTATTTTTGTGTTAGGATTACGATGAAACTTATATCATGAACATGTGATTTTTGAATCTTATTTAATTTTGACATTCAAAGCACGATTTTAATTATTGAATTATTGACATGTATTTATTTTTCTTTAAAATTTTATGCGCAATAATTGTATGAATATCGTGACTTATTTTTACCTTCGAAATGTTGAAAATAAGTTAGATATAGTATCAATTGTCATAAAATCCGATAGGGGATAAAAATATATTGTTATACTTTTTGGGATCTTTAAGTATTCATAAATTCATTAATGCATTCTTATATATCCGCATCCGTCATAGAAACATAGTCGGGTCACATGTGATAATATGTTTAATTTTACTCGAAAAAAATTGTTAAATAATTTAGGAATATTCATTATCATAATTGAATTGTGTTGTCAAATTATAAGGTTTGGGTTAAAGGGGGTTGATATAAGGAAATCAGAATCCTAGTACGCTTTTTATCATCCTATTTTTATAAAACTTGTATTTATGTATAATTTTGCATTTATTTTAATTAAATTAGGTCTTGCATTCATAAGTAGATTATTAAATTACAATTTAATTATAAAAAATCACAAATTTCAATTGTTTTAGTTAAGGTTAACTTAATTTGAATTTAAACTAGTATAATCTCTGTGAGAATTATACTTAGACTCAAAATTCATTTTACTACTTGTTAGCGAATCATACACTTGCGATAATTTTAATTCGAAAGATATTTTAGTGAACATTAAGTATCATTTACATGTTTAATTATGTGCTTTTAATCTTAATATGTCTATAAAATTCAAGAAACCATGGTTCAATTTAATACAAATTTGAAGAACTATCGAATAACCCATTGCATCACCCACCTAACATTTATGTTGGAAGGCAACATCTATGTTAGAAGGTAGAGGTCCACAGGAAGGAAAATAGCCGAATGTCCCACCTAAGCGTGTACAAGCTGTGATCGCATCCGGATTAACTTGGATGGCGAACTAGAAGGGAAGACCGCCAGTCCTCAGGATTAATCAGGCGAAACTTGGACACCTGAATCATAATAATAATAATAATAATAATAATAATAATAATAATAATAATAATAATGAGGTTAAAGAAAAAAAATAGTCATTGTCTGAAATTAAATTTTAAATTTTAATCTAAATTAAATTCAACAATTAATTTTAATGACATATTTTATGGAATCCACAACTTTTCAACCATATATTTCATGAATTTTTATCGAAATCTGCTAAATCTAAAAATCTGATTTTAATTCTCATCAATCAGGAGCTTAGAACTATATCGTGACAAATCTTCTTTGCACAAGATTTACTAACGATCCGACACTTGCGCTTTTCCTCAAACGAGATTTTTAGGGGTTGAAGTTCGTTTTCTTTGATTAGGATGCTTCGCGCATGAACCTTCCTCCTTTAAAATCACGTCATGATCGACGCTCCTCATTAACACCATCTTGACATTATTTTTTTTATAGTTCAGTGTAGATAACTATAAATTACATAAAGTGTGACAAGTATTGTGCGATCAGAGAAGGTGTAATCATTTCCCAAATGATATTTATTTTTGCGAAAAAAGATTGTAAAACGAATTTGATTTGCACTCTTCACTGTTCGTGATTTTGAAAATCGTTAACGATGGTAAATAACCTTTAAATTCGAGATTAATTACTAAACCTATATTATTTGATAAATTAGTTTTTATAAATATTAAATTTTATATTCTATACTAAGGCCATGAAAAAAAAAAAAAACCGTGATTTTCCTTAATTTTCTTGTTATTTCACCATTTTGGACCGTTTGTATACAAATCATACCAAGTTGTCAATTCACTGCCATAAAAGAGTCTAGTCATACTTGACAGCTTCACATTCTAGAATAGATCTTTTGCAGCATCAGTATCGATTCACACCATGAATAATTTATAACACAAGATTTGTTTGACATAGACTTCTAAGAATAAATTTTATAAAATGTGATATTTTTGAAAAATATGTAATTAAAAATAAAAAAAAAATTAGTTAAAAATGAATTTAAGAAAAAAAAAAAGAATTTTTAAAAATATGAACCAAATAGAAGCATTGTAAATTTTTTAACAAATGGTTTTCAATAGGGATGACAATGGACATGTTGAGATCGGGATAGTCATTCCCGTCCCTCATATCGTTAGATTTTTTGTCTCATTGTCCCAAGTACATACCCGATTAAGACGGGCTGGGGGTGGGGCCCAGTTTACCGCACTCTTTTTTTAGCTTTTATATGTTTTTAGTTGTAGAAAAATCCATGTTTCATGTAGAAATGATGATAATTTTTTTTTTCTTTTTGTGTGATAAAAAACTTGAATTTTGAAACAAACTTTAAACGGGATGGAGATCAAATTCCTTGTACGTGCCCCCTGTCTTGAGGCAACGACCAGGTCTGTTTCCCACCCCGTGTATCCGATTAGACGGGATCTAGTAGTTATTGGGTATAACGAATTTTTTTGTCATCCCTAATTTTCAAATCAGTTAAACATTTGTTTTTCTTTATTATTCAACTTCTGTATAAAATAACAGGTTGAACACGCTTTAGGTCATATGACAATTTTGAAATTAACCAAGATATCTAACTTCCATCACTCGTTAGTCTTGATTAAATCACAATCGTTCGATCATTTACATTTACTCTACGATTGGGACCATGGTGCGTTGTTCATGTAGATGGGGGCAAAACCAAAATTTGAGATGGTCCCATTAGCAACCCCCACTTATGGCGGATAGGGACCTTACACTTTAAATTGAAAGGAGAGGGGCGTGTGGGTGGGGTGGAGAAATGCAGTCTGCACAACTCTCAAATAATTCAAATGAATGAGTTAAACAATTTGACAACTTCTCTATTTTGTCCAAGTCATATCTTTCTAGTCGACACCATTAAAAGATAGAAGGTAAAAGAAATTTGTACTAGTTAGCATATATGTTTTAGACGAGGTGAGATTTGTTGTCCCAAATTTGCTATGGAATGATACTCTTTAACATTTCAGTACATTACTTTTTCTTAGCAAATGAAAAGACGTGAAGTCGTAATTTGCTTAGTCGCCAAAAAAGTTGACGTTTTATCATATGTCAAAAAGAAGTAACGTGCGTAGGAGACATATAATTTGGGATTGTTTTAAAGGCACGCATGTTCCCTTCTGAATGTAGTACGTGTC
Source organism: Fraxinus platypoda (assembly GCA_903798405.1). Classification (NCBI taxonomy): domain Eukaryota; kingdom Viridiplantae; phylum Streptophyta; class Magnoliopsida; order Lamiales; family Oleaceae; genus Fraxinus; species Fraxinus platypoda. The sequence goes on along the minus strand of CAIGRT010149040.1, from coordinate 1,367 downwards.
AGTGACGAATCTAAAAATTTGAGTGAGTTAGAAGGGATTCAAGCGAGGAAGTCGTCGAGCGATACCCTAATATGTGGAAAGAATAATTCAATGAAGTAAACACAGACGATCGTCATGATTGGTCGGGTGTAGGCTCCACCACTACATGTGTCCATTATTGCGTAGACTAATAGTGTTAATACTAGTTTGGGAGTAAATATTAATTTGAAATGATGAATGGTGAGTAAATTAAAATTTTAATTTGAATTCTCGCAGGCTTTTTTGTGAAATTTCGAGGGAGGCAGAGCGTGGACGTGCGTGGGCTGCTCTCTTCTCCCTTTCACACGTGGGATCACTGTCATCCCTGATTTGATAACAGCCGTTGATTATGACCGGTCACATCCCACCCCTCAATCTTTTCAGAAGGTCCCACCACCTTCATTCTTGCCCAAATTTGGAATTTTCTTATTTTAATAAGGAATAATGTTTCATAGTATATATCAAATCGGAAAGTTCGACACCAGCCCGGTCTAGTCCGATTCGATTTGGTTACTCATCTGATATCTCATTATAATCACTCGCAATAAATTACACCCATTAATGGTTATGAATCTTCAGTATCATTTGCTACACTTGGGCCACGTAGGCCCTGTCTGTCCAGGTGGCGCTGTTGGCTTGGGTCAGTGGGCACGTGGCCTTGTCCTGTTTGGAATAATTCACAATTTAGTAATAAACATACAACAAAATAAAGTTTAGTAACTAACTCTTTTGTAACCATCATGTGTCCAAACCGCTAATTCACACATATTGACTAATTGGGAGAGCTTGTGATCATATTACCATTCACTGATTTCTACACTATAGGAAGAGCAAGTATTCATATTATCCATCACGGATTCTCATCACGTTTAACAGAACTCAAATTCATAATATTTATCTTATTAGAGATTTTAAATTGAACGCTTGTACCATTTAAACAAGTTTATTCAACTTAAGTGATTACTAGTTTCTTTTTCAATTAATTATTATAATTTTTTAGAATCTTCTCAAGATATTAAACTATTCTTTAACAAAGTTAACATTATAAAATGAAGTAAGTTTGTAATATTTCTACGAGCTTACTTGGCATAACTTTTGAAAATCAAAGGTAACTTTTGAGATCGAGAAGCAGCCCCAATGCAACAATGGTATACTTAAAAAGTTACGTCACATAAGCAAAAATACATTGCGTTTAAAAAAAATTATATCAAATGCAAGATGACTTTGTCAAGCTGACATGAAGAAAAAATAGACAATATCTAGAGTTTCGTATAAATTCAAAACACATAGAATGACTAAACAAAACTAATACATGCTTTTTAAGAATTACTAGTCAGACGCACGTGCAA
>CAIGRT010149023.1:0-15539 GCA_903798405.1 Fraxinus platypoda | reverse complement strand
ATATGGGACGGAGGGAGTATCATTAGTTTTAAGTATTAATATTTATGACAATTACACGACATTAAATGATAGATTAATTTAAATGTAAAGTCAAACGACTCATTTAATTCAACCTATAAAGTGTAGCCATTTAAGTGGCACTCTATTACTATTGGTGTTAGATAACATTATTCTTAAGCAACAGTGACATAATATATCAATTAATTAGTAAATTTAATTCCTAATGCTACGTTTAATTTATCTATCATTTAATTAAGGAAAAATTGCAGCAAGAGTCCATAACCTTTCACTTTTTACAGACTTTGCCCTAGTCTTCACCTTGTGCCACCCACAATCCCAAATTTTTCAAAAATATGCACCTGGGATCCAAATCTATTTGACCGTTAGTTGATCAGAAAAGTCAAAATTTAATCAATTTTAACCAAATTAAAAAGAACGAAATGGTATATTTACATTTTCCAGAATATTAACAATTAAACAAAAAAACAAAAAAAAAAACCGCCCTACCCACCCCTACACCACACCTTCCCATTTTCATTATCTTCTTCTTCTCCTTGTCGGTGATAGCCACGAAGCCGTCAATCTCTTCTCTCTCCCAAGCCCATTGCATCTTCTCCTCCACATGTGCTTGCCCACCCCGTATTCATCTTCTTCTCCAAACTATTATGAAAAAACTCATTGTTCAACTCCTTCACCAACCCAACACACATTCGTCCTTCCCGTTACATTCCGCGAAAAAACTCCTAGTTCCCTGATAAAAACCTACAAACACTCTCCTCCAGTTCTTCAAATGTTCAATTTTATTTGACTATGAAAGTCGGGGCTAGATCTGGGGTTCATGTTCTAGTCAAATATGGAGCCCAAATACAACTCGCAAGTACATATTTTTTAGAATTATTTGATTATATGTTATTAATCAGATTCCCCAGTTAAAAATTGATTTCGTTCGTACTGGGATTTCACTTGAAATTGGTCTAATGCTGCATTTTACTGGAAATGGGTCAAAAAATGATTTTGTTTCTTGTGTGGTAGGATTAACAATAGTGGTGCCAATGGTTTGGGATGGGATTGACAAGGTGGTGTTGGCCGTTTGTGGTGGGATTGACGTGTTGGTGGTATGTGTTTGAGGCGGCGGTGTTGGGTAGCGTTGGGTGGTGTCGATATTAGGGCGGTGGAGTCGGCTATGACGATTTTCAGGGGTGGGGATAACAGTAGACCTTTTTTCTTTTTCTTTTTTAAATTTTTTTATATTAAAATTGCAAAGTTACCATTTTACCATTATTACATTTGGTGAAATTGAAAGTCCAAGAATAGCTAACCAAGAGAAAAAAAATTTGTTTCTAAAACTTTTTCGAGAAATTAACTTAAAATCAAGCACGTAATAGTTAGATAAATTAATTCAAATAACAAATACGAATATGAAGGTAATAAGTAAAGAAGGATAGAGAGTGCAAACGATACAATTATGGAGGTTCGATCCAACGCAATGATCTACGTCATTCGTTACCAAGCTCTCCGACACGAGCAATGTCAATTTCACTATATTGATTGACTTGTGGTGCAATCTAACCCTTTACAAAGGTTCCTATGATTTACAAGTAAGGAGCACCGATCTTTTTATAACGTTGAGCTTTCCGGGATTTCAACACGATCCACAATTTTAAAGAGAATTGAATTTACAAATTGAAACTTCTCTCTTAATAAATGATATGATCACAATTAAGTACCAAGTGAAAAATATGCTAACACTTTTAATGGATATCAATGAGTGAAGCTCAAGTGTTAGGTTTAGAAAAACTTTTGTTGTGTTGAATGATTTTCAAGAATTGATCAAAAGTTTTTCGAAACTAAATGATTCGATAATAAATAGGATGAAAAATCAATGCTACTTTGCTCAAAAAATCTCACTTTAATGCTCTCTTATTGTATTAATGAATGGCAAATGAGTTGATATTTATAGAAGTGAGAAACGCCAACTTTTCTGCCTAACCGGACGACCCAATCGGACGTCCGGAACAATACTGGACGACCTAAAAAGTAGATGTTGAAAATCAATTAGAACGGTCGAAAATTTGACCGTTGCAGCGAATCAGACGTCGGGTTCGCCATCCGTCCGGATGACCAGAAATATTTCTGAGCCGATTTTTGTTTTGTTTGCAACCACTAGATTTTTGCATGACATTTTTACGAGATATTTCAAGGTAAGTGATGTTTAATAGTATTTAAGATTAATTTGGAAATCTTACATTTGAAAAATATTTTTTGTACAAACGTTTTAATGAGGTGAGTTTTTATCGTGCATAAGAAANGTTTAATAGTATTTAAGATTAATTTGGAAATCTTACATTTGAAAAATATTTTTTGTACAAACGTTTTAATGAGGTGAGTTTTTATCGTGCATAAGAAATTCATCACTTGAGCTTTCAATGTGTCATTGCTAAGAATTAAAATGTTTTACCTTTGCAAACGAGCTAAGAACATCTAGTTCTAATATCTTCGATTAATTTTGGTGCGAGTGCTCGATTTATTGCTCGATTTTGAAATGGCGCAATGTTTGTCTCCTTTTGATTTGACATGAGTGCTCGATCGATTTTCATCTTGAGCTTTCTTGATCGACAACTTTTCGTCCAATTGTTTTGTCTCCAATTTGATTAATTCAGCAGCATGTAACATTTGAAGATTCGAATATAAATATTAGTGATAAACATACTTTTGTTTGTTATAATCAAAACATAAGGTTGACCACAGGTCAACAGAAATTTTACTATTGTGGTCAACTAACGGTCAAATGCATGGTTTTAATTCGTTTGAACCCTAGGTACATATTTTTAAAAGGTTTGGGACTATGGGTGATATAAAGTGAAGATTAGCAACACTTGATAGTTTGAAATTGGGGATTTTACTTCGAGAAATGCATTTTATCATTTCCATTTTTGCCCTTGACTTGAAAGAGTAAAATGACCATTTTAGGGATTAACGTTTGATATGTTAGAAATAATTGTGTCATTTCGTCCCTATTTGGTAGAGATTAAAATTAGTTTTTAGTAGATTTTGATAAAAAGTTGATGAAATGTGTAGTTGAATAAAGTTGGGCCCCATAAAACGTGTCATTAAAATCAATTTTAAGTAAATTTTGATAGAATTTGACAAAATGTGTGATTGAATAAAGTTGAGCCTCATAAAACGTGTGATTAAATTTAAGTGGAAATTACACAAAATTAGAATTTTAAAGTTCCAATTTCAAATTTCATATATAAACTTTATTTATACAAAAATTAGATATTAATTCATCTCTATCTAAATTATAATTACCCATTTATAATTACCCAAACCCTAAAAATTTCAAATTATTTATCACATCTTCATTCTCTCTATATCCTCTCCTTCTCTCTCTTCCTCGTCGTCTCTTTCATCTCTCGCCTCTCTCTTCTTCCCATCCTCTTTCTCTTGCCTCTCTCTCTTATTCCCAACGCAAGGCCTCCGTCGCCGAAGACCACGCAAGGCCACCGTCGCAAGGACGGCCGACACTGCTATGAACGGCAGGGTCGCGATCTGTCTTAGTCTTCGTCTTTTTTTATGAGGTGTGCGGTGGTTGGGGTTGGGTGCAGTGGTTTTCGATCTGGAGGGTTTTTTCTGGTTGTTGGCGTGGTGATGGATTTGTGGTTTTAATAGTGGTTGGGTGGTGGTCGGTGACGGCGGTGGAGATGATGGTAGGGTTGGAGATTTTTTTGGGTTGTAGGATGGGGGTGGTGCGAGGTGGTGGTGTGCGTTGGGGTGCCGGTGGTGGTGGTGGTGTAGATGTTGAGTGCAGCACGTTGTGGTCGACGGTGGTGATTGTAGATGGTGGTCACGGTGGTGGTGGCGTTGACGGTAATGGATTTGAGGAAGTGGTGGTCGTGTTGGCAGTGGTGATGTGGGCGGTGTCGGTAAGGTTGTGGGGTGGTGCGGGATGTGTTTTTGTTGGTGGCGGGGACGGTGATAGGTTTGTCGCGATGGTTGTGGAATGGCGTGACGATGTCGTGGTGTTTTTCTGCAATGTGTTGATTAGTTTGAGGTGGTTGTATTGCTGTTGGAAGGTGGTGTAGGTGGTTTTGGCGGCGAAAGTGGCGGTGGTGCTGCCGGAGGGAGTCATGCGGTGATGGTCACAAGTGTTGGTTGTAGTCACAAATTATTTGGTTGATTGTGACAATTAAATTGATTAATCTGTGACCAATAAACAATACGTGACCAATGAAAAAGATAAATTGTGACCAAAAAATAATGTGTGACCTAAATTTTTTTTAATTTGTGATCGATAATTTAATAAGTTGTGACTGTCTACTAAGTTGTAACTTATAATATTTGTGATTTGTGACCGATAAATAAATTGTAACGTATAAAGTTTTTATTTGTGATCGATGAACAAATTGTGACCTATAGAATTTCTGAATTGTGATCGTAAATTAATTTGTAACATATAAAATTTCTGTTTGCGACCGAAATATAACATGTGACTAATTAAGTCAATAGATTTGTGATCGATGAATAAATTGTGACATATAATTTTTTTATTTGTGATCGATGAACAAATTGTGACTTATAAATTTTTTGAATTGTAACCATAAAATAATTTGTGACGTGTAAAAAAATTGTGATTTGTGATCGATTAATAATATGTGACCAATTATATGGAATTTGTGATCAAATTATACGGAATTGTGACGTTAATATATTTAATTAATAAAATATATGTTTAATTAATTAATTTATAAATGAAATTTCAAAAGGTCTGAGATTTGAAATTTTAAATTTTGATCTCTTGGTGAAGCTTAACCTCTTATGTAATCTTCCATAAATTTAATTGTTGATTTTGACTTGAGATTGTAACCGAATTTTAATTCAAACCAAACCAGGGCGAAAATTGTGTGATGGACATGAAGCCAAAAAGTCAAAAGTTTTGCCAATTAATTTTAAATATTATTTATGGTGACTATGAAATTGCACCAAAAAATCGATTTTCTTGGAAAAATCTACTCAGAAAAGGGACTGAATATGAACGAAAATCTATAATATGAGCACTTATTTCATCTATAAGAAAAATTTATAACCCTAAAAAAATATCTAGGATCCTTATTACACACAGCTGCCAGTGCTACTACACTTCTTTATTCTTATATACTAATGGCGACCCGTTTCTCCCTCCCTCGCTCAATTCTTATTCAACCAATCAGTTCAATAAAACGCCCCCGGATAAATTCCCATTCCTTTTCTTACCCCAAACAACTCCTAAAATTGCATCCCTGTCCTCTATGGTCTTCTTCTTTCTCCATCTGCCTTCTCCATTTCCACTCTCATAGCAAATCCTCTCGAAGTTCAACCACCACCGTTCGATCCTACTCTTCATCTACTGTCACGAGAATGTCAACGCCAGTTGAAGGCACTGAAAATAATCCTCTGTTGAAAGAATTCTATTTCCCGCCGTTTGATTCAATCAAGCCCGACCACGTTCGCCCTGGGATCCATGCCTTGCTCAAACAACTCGTACGTGTGGAGATGTTATAGCTATTTATGTGAATTAATTAATGAGGAATTTATTGATACGTGTTTATGATTTCGATTGGGGAATTGTAGGAATGTGAATTGGAGGAACTGGAAAGGACAGTAGAGCCGACGTGGCCTAAGCTTGTTGAGCCACTGGAAAGGATAGTTGATAGGTTGGCTGTGGTTTGGGGTGCTATTTCCCATCTCAAGTCTGTCAAAGATGATCCCAAGCTTCGCTCTGCCATTGAAGAAGTTCAGGTATATATGCATGCATATTCGTTGTGAATCTACTGTTTCTATGGTTATATGTGCTCATTTTAATGTTGTTTTTGGTTTTGCAGCCGCAAAAAGTGGCATTTCAGCTTAAGTTAGGTCAGAGTAAGGCTATCTACAATGCGTTCAAAGCTATTAAAGAGTCTCCAGATTGGGACACACTAAGTGATGCTCAAAAACGGATAGTTGAATGTATGTATTGCCAAACTAATCTTTGTTATGACGTCCAATCACCTACATTATGGCCTTTTACATCATAGAATTATTGAAATTTTCAGACAATGTTTAGTTTATTAATTCTTATTTGTTTGTCTTGCACACACTCTGGCAGTGCAAATCAAGGATGCCGTTTTAAATGGTATTGCCCTTGAAGATGATAAAAGAGAACAATTCAATAATATTGAACAGGTATGTGGCTGGTAGTAAAGTCATACTAGCAGTGAATACTATGAACTTAATTGCTGCAGAGAGCCTTTGTTGACATTTATTGATTAAGTTTTATGGTGGGAAGGGTCTAATGAATTTAGAGGAATAGAAAGAAAATAAATACATGGAATGACATAATTACTTATCAGAGTTATAGAATGGTGTCTTAGTGAAATACTGGCCAAATGCCTGAGAATAATTTTTTTCTGCAGGTGTAGTTTTCATTCAAATGACAATTGTACCCTAAATGGAACCAACTTTTACATTTATCCGCTCTCACCCTAATACACAAAACCCTAAGGCCTAAACATCCACCGAACTCTCACAAACATGGACATCATACTTTGTAACTCCACTTCCACCACAGCCACTATCGATTGCTTTCCTTTCACTGCAAACCAAATGTAAACCCTTATGCACTGTTTAGCATCAGTGTTTGGAAAATTGCTATTTGTATTGTATGACTATAATAGTATGATCCAAATCTTCAGAATCAATTGAGAATTGTACTTGGGTTAAAAAATATAGAGAATCACAAGTTGGATTACATGATCATAGACTCTAGGTATAGGATCTTACCATTTCCTTTATTGATCTACTTGTTTGTCAAAATGTTCAGAATTGCAAGTAATTTCATAGACGCATGTAGGTCTGCACGATTAGATAGGATTAAAGCAGTGAGAGAGTATCATAAGATTCTATGACATTTTGCCAATCCTACTTTTAGGAAATGTTATCCTTTTGTTTTCATGACTTGATGGTTTTTCATCCTGCTAATGTTTATTATGAAATCAAGCAGCTCAAGTCCTTTTTTCCCTGCACAAATAAAAAAACTAGCACAAGATTTCACAATAAAAAATCATAGAACATCGAGCAAGTGTTTCTCTAGAGCTCAGCTTATCGCTCCTATTTTATATGGATCACTGCTATATGTAGCTATTCTTTGATACCCTTTTAAGTTGAAGGATGGTTTTTATTATCAAGTAGAATGAATATCGAATTCGAAGTTATTGAAAACTCTCTCCAATTCCTCGTGTTCTTCTATATCTCTTCTTATCTCTTGTATCCTAATCTTCTCTATATTCTTGAGTTCACTACATTGTGCTTCATGAGAGAGCGAGGGGGGAGAGTGATAGAGAGAAAGCAGAAGAGAGAAAGGAGACTGGAGAGAGAGACTGAATAGGGAGATGGCAGTTAGCAGAGAGAGGAAATTTCCTCTGTTGAATTTTGCAGAGGATGTAGTTGACTTATGAAAAGAACGTTCCAGCTGAAAGCTCTGGTCCTAATTATCCAAAATGGTAAAGAGGTCTGCTTTTGTTGACGAGATTTTTTTCTTTCTTCTCTCTCTACACAACATACATACTACACTACAAACTTAAGCATGCATACATATTTTGGGAGGGGATAGTACGGAGTTATCTTCATTTGTTAAAATGCAATCTCATTTATTTGGCAAGTATACATGTTTCTCCACGGCACGCTTGCTATGCATTATTTACATGCCAAAAGGCATGCTCAATTGAAAAGCTACTTGTAGTTTTCTGTTCATTTTTAGTTTTAGAATGGTTATCTTTTCTTTCCTTCAAATTTATTCGTAGGAACTGGCAAAACTATCTCAAAAATTTGGGGAGAATGTTTTGGATGCAACAAAGAAGTTTGAAAAACTAATAATGGATAAGAAAGATGTCGAAGGATTGCCAGCTACTGCTCTTGGATTGGCTGCACAAAATGCAGTGTCTAAGGTACTCTATGTTAAAACTCATTTTATTATCTTGACTCTATCTTGTGTAAGCATATATTGCTTGGCTGGATTTGCTTTTTAGTTTTTCCTTCATGCTACTATTAACAGGGTCATGAAAATGCTACCGCTGAGATTGGACCATGGATGATTACGTTGGATGCCCCAAGTTTTATGGCTGTAATGCAGCATGCCAAAAATCGAACTTTACGTGAGGAAGTATACCTTGCCTATGTAAGCCGTGCATCTAGTGGAGATCTTGATAACACGGCAATAATAGACCAAATTTTGAAGCTTAGGCTGGAAAAGGCGAAGCTTCTTGGGTACAATAACTATGCAGAGGTATGACTTTTATATTTGAAATATGCCTTTTAGGACCTGCTTGATAAAGTGTATACATTAGGTAAGCATGGCTACCAAGATGGCTACTGTTGAAAAGGCAGAAGAGCTCCTTGAAAAACTTCGCAGTGCATCATGGAATCCTGCAGTTCAAGGTAGTGTGTTTTACAGAAGTTCCTGATTTGTTTGTAAATAATGTATAACGACTGCTGTTTGTAGTATACTTCAGGCATAAACTGTAGTTTATAGCTTTGTGATATTTTTCAATTTTACTTATCAAACTAATATTTTGTAATATCTCATGTTTTCTCTTGATTTCTGACTAAGTGTTTATGGATGTTCTAAAAAGTTTTACATTTCAAAAATATGTTTTCAAGTAGTCCTGATTGAGTCATGAACAGTTGGATTAGGTAATAATTTACAAATGGGTACAAATAAAAAAAACTTCTTTACCAAATGTCAGTTTATTGTGCAATTTAATTCTTAATATAGTATAACTAGCTCTATTCTGCTACCGTATTTCTTTTTTGGTAACCATTTCTATGAACATGTTGTGAAGGTGAAAACCTTTTATCTAGAAGATCATTAATCAGAATTTTTAATCTTTTTACGTTCTTTAGATATGGAGGACCTTAAATACTTCTCAAAGAGTCAAGGTATTCCAGAAGCTGATAACTTGAGCCATTGGGATATCAGCTTTTGGAGTGAGAGGCTTCGTGAATCAAAGTACGAAATAAATGAGGTGGTTTTACTCTCCTGCCTCTGCCCTCCTTTCTTAATTTTGAAAGTTTTTCTGAGATCTAAGCATGTAACAATGGATTGAACGGAGTGGTGAAAAGGGATTCATGCAGGAAACCTCAAGTTTATGATGGAGCTTGATTTGTTGTTTATTTGAGATCTAATAACTGAAATGCATGTAGTTGCGCAGCTTCATTTCGTATAATTAGTATCTTGTTTTTACTCTTTGCCAAAATCGTTGGTCATACTCATAGGCTTTTTATTATTCCAATTTTCAGTGTAGATATATTAACAAGTATCGTTCTTGACATTTTCTATTTTCAATTTCATTTAACTGGAAATCAAGGAGGGAGATTGTTTATTCGTGTGTTATGTGAGATGGGAGTAGAGGACTGTTTGCCCTGCATTGCATGCTTTAGATGCTTTCGAGTTATATTATGTTTTGATTTATCTTTAGTTATATTTCTGTGGTCACTAATTTTGCTTTAACCTCTTTCCTTAAAATTTACAGTTCTGCAATAATAGCTGTTATATTTTTCCCTGCATATCAATCTCTTTTCCTTGATTTTGTAAGTTCTAATTTGGTGGCTTTTATCAAATCAACAGGAAGAATTGCGTCCTTACTTTTCATTTCCTAAAGTTATGGATGGTCTTTTCAGTCTTGCAAATAAGCTGTTTGGAATCAATATTGAGTCAGCTGATGGTTTAGCCCCGGTAGAAATTTCCATCCTTTCATTCATTTTTTTTAACATTTTCTTTCTTTCTTTCTTTTTGTTATATTTCCTAACACGGCCGCTATTAACTGTAGGTTTGGAATAGTGATGTTCGATTTTACCGTGTCAACGATTCTTCAGGCAGCCCTATTGCATTTTTCTATTTTGATCCATATTCGCGTCCATCTGAAAAACGAGGAGGAGCATGGATGGATGAAGTAGTTGGTCGAAGTCGTGTCTTGTCACAAGATGGTTCCTCTGCTAGGTTGCCTGTTGCCCACATGGTGTGCAACCAAATGCCACCTGTAGGGGACAAGCCAAGCCTTATGACATTCCGTGAGGTATATTTGGTTTGAGCATCTAAAATTTTATGGTTCTTAAATTGCTTAGACCTGGAATCATACTATTGTACTAGTTTAGCCTGCACCTTTGCCTGTTCCTTCGCAAACCTTGGTCAACACACTTTGTTTGGTCTTTATGTATCGAGGGGAGGAAAATTAACTGAAGGCTTCTGTACTTGCTAGCAATTCCTGTGTGTATAGTAGAAAATGGTTTAATGTGATATTTGTTCCATGTACTGGTTAAAAAGTTAGCTATGGGTGAAGAGTTTAGTTGGGACAATTTTAACTAATCTTCAGAAAAAAACTAGAGTAGAAAGATCTAATGGCTTTTGGTGTTTTTGGTAATGTTAATATTATCAATTTGACCAGTTTCAAATCCATTTGGAGTTCATTTGACAATTGAAATTCCAGTTTCCATTTTTTAACAGGATTTGTACAGCTTGGGTTGGTGCCTTGAAAATAATATTTATCTTAGTGAAACTAGAACTAAGGGTCCGTTTGATTGCAAATGTGGAATTTGGGTGGAAAGAAAATGAATTACAGGGAATTGAATTGCTTAGAATTTGTTTTACTGGGAATTGTAATTAATTGTGTTTGATTGGTATAATTTTCTACCTGGAAAATGTTGAAAGTTGGTGTTCGTTTGACTTCGTTTTTCATGGAAATTGTCCATTAAAGTGATAATTTTTTTTACCATTGGGTCTGAAATTTGTTCTAATTGCAAAAAAAAATTTTAAAAAAAAAATTTATTATACCGAATATCATTCGTTTGACTTTGTTTTGCATGAAAATTGTCAATAAAAGTGATAATTTGTTTTATCATTATGTCTAGAATTTTTTCCAATTGTCAAAAATAAAATAATAATAAAATTGGAAAATTAATTTCCACCATTGGTGGAAATTGGTTTTCCACAAAACCAAGGAAAAGATGACCGTGTGAGGCAAACCAAGAAATATGGCCTATCAAACAGGCCCTAATAAGAAAAATAGCAGCACCAATTCTTTGTTAATCTGTTAATAAGACATGATGGATAACCAGATTTCATCTAATCTTGGATTTTCTGCATATCTCTGATCTCCTTATAAAAGCAGTGATATAATATATTATAATTCTGACTATTGGATTGTGATGATACCTGAAGGTCGAGACTATCTTCCATGAATTCGGTCATGCACTTCAACATATGCTAACAAAGCAGGATGAGGGTTTGGTTGCTGGGATACGGAATGTAGAATGGGATGCTGTAGAATTACCCTCTCAATTCATGGAAAATTGGTGCTACCATAGGTAATTGGTTGCCAGTGTTCTTTTTCTATTTATGTTTTTAAATCTTTATTTATTCTGTCTTCATATCATGTTTTTGTCAATACATCTCTCTTCTTCATGTCATGGAATGTTGGTGTCCAACATGTATTGGACACACCGGGAAAAGTAACTCTTACCTTACCGTCAACTTAAATAACTTATTTTATATCTATCTTTGACCAATAAAAAACTATTTACTTTGAAACCTATTTTACTTTTAAGTCAGCCAAAAATACAGGTCATGATGGAAATAGGACCAAGTCACTTTAGCCAAAAAATTCTCAAGTCACTTTATTTTAGTAGTATAGATACAGGTATATCTCTTGTATAGGATGGGCCAATTGTTGCACTTTCTTAGTGAGCCTCTTTCACTTTTTTTTTTTTTGGTTAAGAATCCTTAAATATTTTTTATATCTTCCTGGATTAGTCAAATCTACTTGTCATTTGCATCTATGGACCAACTACATTTGTATCCATAATAAAATCATAAAACGATGTTCAATTTATCAGCCGACCTCTAGGACATAAATCTTGTCCGTTTATATTTGTGTTTCACATCAATAAAATAAAGCAGGTCTTCTCTTTTTCCCTCATGAAAGGTAAATCAATTTTTGCTTTTTTTTTTTCTTAAACATTTATTTTCTTTGAGATATTAGTGGAATAGAAATGTATTAAGCATGGCATAATTCTACTTCTCTTCTATGAAGTTATCCCATTAAAATTGTATCTCAATAGGTATCAGTAGGATGTGAGTTTTATAAAATGTTGTAGCATGAATTTGTTGTAGATTGTAGATTGTTGAATTGTTGATTCATGATGCTTGATAATTAGATATTACATGGATGCATTTTGAACCCAATTTCACTGCCGACGATTTCAGGGATACCTTGATGAGCATTGGCAAGCATTATGAAACTGGAGAGAGTATTCCGGACGATATATACAAAAAGCTTCTTGCTGCTAGGACCTTCCGCGCAGGCTCTCTAAGTCTTCGTCAGGTCTATGCAGCTTCTTTTTCCCTTGTTCACTTGCAGTCTTTTGTTTTTGTAATGTATTTTACCTTTATTACAGCCTCAAATTTTGTCCTGACTTACTGCATTCTCATTTTGTCCTCTCTTTGGTTCACAAATTCTAGTACTTTCTATTGTACCCTTAATATGGTCAGGATTCTCTTGCAGGGTTTCAGGTTAAGTTCATGATGGTGAGTGTTACAGAACATGTGTTCTGGATATATATTTTGTATTATAGATGCATCTTGTTGTGAAAGGAATTTGTCTTCAATTTCTGGTGTAGGTTAACGTGTAAATTTCATACAAGCAACTGCTCTTTGGACCAAGCTGCAGCTAGTTACACATGAGAAAGAAAGAGTGCATATATATTTGATTTTCTACCTTTCAACCACTGTGGTTCTCCTTCCGTCAATCAATGTTTTTGGGTTTTCTGTTGGGGAAACGGGGTGGAAGTGGTACCAGAAAGAAGCTAATACCTAGATCTTTGACAGCCCATGATTGATAATGTTCCCACCATCAACTGACATTATCTTTAGATGCAATTATCCAGACATATTTTTGTTCCCCCTAAACGTGTAATCAGACCTTGACATCATGACGTGTACATCATATTGGAAAAGGAAATTGATCAATGCTAACTCTTGAACCACTTGATCTAAAAACTTAATATGTTAGAAGGCATATATTTCATTTAAATCTTGTTTCCTTCATGCTTCCTCACCTCACAGGTAGGTGGTTCACTTTTTCTCATCAAAGCCTGAAACGTGCACAATTTTATTAAAATGGGTTGCGGATACTCTTGAATTTAGGACCTTTGTTAACTCTAATGCCATGTTAAACCACTTGCTTTAAAATTTTACTTATAGAAAGGGTCACATAACAAAGCTTATGCTTGTTATTCTACGTCAAAAATCTTCTTTTTCATTTGGTGTGTGTGGGGTGTTGGGGGGCTGTTAAAAATGTTTCAATATGTAGAATTTATTTAATATTTATGCCGTCATATTGGCTTATGGTATACTTGTCTCTCTCTCTCTCCTATATTCCATTTCTTAATGCATTTTTTTCTTTGCATGATTTCACTGTTAGATTTTGGGACTTTTGCTCTGTATTACGTTATGAAGTGGATATTGTAGCTTTGTGATGGAACAGTAAATCCTTATAGTTTCCGTCTCTTGTATACTGCAGATTAAATTTGCAACTCTCGATCTTGAGTTGCACACCAAGTACGTGCCAGGTGGTTCAGAGACGATCTATGATGTTGACAGAAGGGTTAGTAAAAGAACGCAAATACTTCCTCCACTTCCAGAGGATAAGTTTCTTTGTGGTTTCAGTCATATATTTGCAGGTGGATATGCTGCTGGATACTACAGTTACAAGGTATTTGGTTTATAGATATTGCTGCCTGATTGGTTTGCATTATGAAATCTATATCATAGGACGAAAGTCTACTAATAGCAATTACTGTCCAAATGTGTAGTGGGCAGAGGTGCTGTCTGCTGATGCTTTCTCAGCATTTGAGGATGCTGGATTAGATGATGACAAGGTACAATGCAGTTTGAAAAGATTGTATTCAATGTATTAACCATACAATTTCTTCTAATTTATTTTGAAAAGAACAATCATTCAGTAGAATTTTCTTTAGCATATATTAACAATGACTGATGAGTTGAAACAGGCGGTGAAAGAAACGGGACATAGATTCCGGGAAACTGTTCTTGCTCTTGGAGGTGGAAAAGCACCCCTGGAGGTTGGACTGCTTGATGCTATTTCCTTCCTCATCATGAAGTTGCACCTATCTAAATTGTTGGATTTTGTCTGAATTTAGTAATTGCTTCTTATTGTGCTCAAATTGTGATTCAGGTTTTTGTGGAGTTTCGAGGGCGGGAACCCTCTCCAGAGCCATTACTTCGGCACAATGGGTTATTGCAAGTTGCAGCCTCTCTCTGAGTTTAGGTGCTTTAATTTCAGTCAAAAGTACACCAGAAGAAACTTTGAGGCTATACCCTCAAGGAAAACAGTTTTAGGCTATATTTAGGTGATCTTGATTAGAAACCCTTACAAATCACACTGTCATGCTGCAGAATCTACTTGTCTAAGACTCGATTTTGGTTCTAGTCCATAACTATCAACGTTAGATCGTGATCCTATGAATGAAGCAAATTCGGTTAAAGCACTGCCATATCAAGGTTTCTGAAAACCCCTATCAATGGTATACGTGTGATTTCGATTCATAATATATTTTTTTGGCTCGCACTTCGTCAACCTACTGTTTATGTGCACAAATGGCCTTTTTTCACGGTTTCTGTCCACTATTTCCCGTTAGTTGTGCGCATGCCTCTCACGTTGAATTATTTGCAAGGATAAAATTGGTCATGTCGTGGCCCTTTAATTTAATGAAAAGATTATGAAAAAATATCAAAGAAACTTAGAAAAGAAAGGAATTTAAAATAACAGCCACCATGCCACCTTAGTTGGCTCCTACCCACCCCCGAAGTTAACGGCAAGAGTGGATGAAACAGTGAAAAGGGACTATTTCACACATCAATCATAGAAGAGGATGTCCATGTCAAGAAAAAAACAATAAATGAGGCAGAGATGCAAGAGTTTAAACACGGGAATAAGAAGAATATATACATTTTTGATCATTTTGATAGAGGGCGTGACTCGAATTCACTGTGAGCATAAGTTAACTACGCAAAGTTTTTCGAACGGCATGATAATATCAAATTCATAAAAGATGTATCAATCAATCAAAAAACCAGATTCAAAATTAATAACGCATCGAATGTAATTTCGCTAAAAACCTATTCGAATTAGACATACTATACTGTGAATTCTACCATTCTATTTTTCAACTAGTATAGACAAGCATGCTTGGCTAAGCATAAAAATATTACTTGTAGGTAAGTAAGTTTTAAAATAATTAATTTTTGTTAGTTTATTTATGATATTAAGACAAAAGTTAATTTCAAAAAGTAACCTTTTTTTTTTTTTTAAACCTTGAAGAGACAAGACATGTCTTCAGGGACGTAGTCAGGAATTCATGTTGGGGGGGGGTGAAAATACGGGGGGTGGAGGGGGGCGGGCTCCCGCCCGAATTTTTTTTTTAATTAAGAGAATTGAAAACGACGATTT
>CAIGRT010148998.1:0-16297 GCA_903798405.1 Fraxinus platypoda | reverse complement strand
TTTTTTTTAACTGTGCAGAGTATGCTAGATTCTGCTACAAGTCTACAACACGTGAAAATGTTGCGGATTTGAAATTATATTTCACAAGGCATGGAAACTCTCTAGCCAACTAAGATGAGAGTTTCAGTTGATTTTTCCACTTAAAGTTGCCTAGATCATCTGCAGCAAGATTGGGAGGTTGAAATTCCCTAATCATTTGCTATTTTACACCACATGATGCAGAGGCAAAGGGAATGATGAAAAAATTTACCATGCCCTTGNCATTTGCTATTTTACACCACATGATGCAGAGGCAAAGGGAATGATGAAAAAATTTACCATGCCCTTGGTGGAAATGTGTTTTTTTTGAAATCACTTTTCTACTACAATTTTTCAGCTACACATTCTTTGGAAAAAAAATTTATTTTTCACATTTTCCCATATATTTTCCTTACTTTTTAACCACACATTTTTCAAAAAATAACTTTCGCACAAGTACTTAAAAAAACTCACGGGGAATGCAAACCGAATGTGTTTGATGGGAATCCTGTGCCAGTAGCCTAGGCTGAAGGCCATTTATTCTCGGTATTTGGGTGGATGAATTCACACCTTGAGATTACGATGATTGCATTGCTGTCTATAGAGCATGAATTATCTTTACTAAGAACATATGGATCTGAATAATTTATTCTATCAGTACTTCCAACTCTTCATATCACAGCCAATATACACAATACAAAGAACAAGAATAGGGTGATGTCAAAAGTTTATAGCCTGTTAGTAAAATACATGATCCTAAGCATGTTGTTATGCACACACTTTCTTCAGGTGATAAGAGGGATTATGCCCATGTTTGGTTCAGCTAAAAAATTCTAAACCAAGCTGGGGCTACAAAATGATCATTCGATTCGTGCTGCAGCCCACATACTTTGCCTTCATGTGATAATAAGAAGGTTATTTGCATAGCCATTATTGTGGACGATGGGGCGTAGATAATCAACTTTCCATATGCCATCAACAATAAACTTGATCTGTCAAATATTATAGGAGGCATTTATACATGCATATAATTCAATGGACATGTGAAAAACATTGTTGATGTTTGGAAATCAACTTACCTCGTATCTACCAGGATACAGCTTTAGGCACACGGAGAAGATGCCTGTCCTTGATTTCTCCATCTTTCTCTGCAATTTAAAGAAGCATATCACACTACTAATCAAGAATAGTTATAATCAAATCATGGTTATAAAAGAAATCAATTTGTTGGCAAAACCAGTGGCAAAACTTTATACGGTTAGTTTAGCTGAATTGAAATGTCTCAATAATCAGAACAGGGTAAAAATGCAATTTTTGGTCACTACAGCATGTTGGGAATTGTTTATAAACTGTTTAAATTAAAAAATATATAAAAATGAATGGTGAATGAATGGGCAATACTTGTACGTCCCTCAAACTCTGTGGATAAAAAGTAACTAAGTGTTTGTAAATAATTTATAAACATGAGCCAAACATAGGCTGCCCATCATGCAAAACCAAAGAACAAGCTACGCCTGGTTCCCAATAAACACGAAGTTGCTGCACGAATCCTTTCCTTCACTTCTTTAAACCTAACACTAATGTATAGAACCAGATATTCCAAAATATGTCCATAATATTGGTAAGGATTCGAGCAAGGTGATGTGCGTGCAAGCACAAGGATTACTTTTAAAATTCTATAGCATCAAAATAAAAATATAGAAAATAATGTTGGAAATTGGTTTAAAAAGAGAAGAAAAAACCATTAAGTATGAAACCATAAAGTGTTAAAAGTGACTTTCGTATCAACTTTGGCCAAATATTTGGACTTGATCCGATAGTCAAATTATGAAAATAAATAGACTAACTTGATCTACTCGTCGAGAAGATGATCGTAGTATATTTGGAATCTCAAAATCAATTCTGGATGAATGAGAAATTGTGGTTGAAAGTTAGAGGAAAAAATCGAATTTTCAGCACCTAAGTCTGTCGCTCGAGTGACTGCCCAGCGCCAGGCGAGCGAAAGACTCTACTTTTGGTGCTCGAGCGGCGCAAGGGCGACAGCAAAAGGCTATGACCCTGGCAAAGGTTGCTGAATTTTGAGCTCTTTATTCACAACCTCTCCTCCTCTATAAATAAGACTCTTTGGAAGTCTTTTGACACATCTCAATCATATGCAATCATAGTATAAAATAAAAATAATATTTTCTTAGCCAAAATTCTGAATAAAAATTTGTTTTTCATTTCATTCGAAAGGAGTACAAAAGTCATCTTTTGGTTTGCTGTTTTTGTGTTTGGGAGTGCTACAAACACAAGAAGGTAGTCGTTGTATCTTAGGATTTGATTGCCATCATTCGTAGGTACAGTTATGGGACAAAATCGACTTAAGGGCAAAGAGTTCAACTCTTGCCTCGACTTTGCATTCATTTCATTGGTGTTACTTCATCCTTTTTATTAGCGTTTTAACTTCCATTTCTGTTGTGTTTATTATTCAAGTTCTTACCATTATTTTGATCAATTTTGGTAAGATTGGTAAGTTTGATTTATTAATCACTCAAATCCATTTTACAAACAACAAATAATAAAACAAAAAGATGAGAAACGGGACAAAGAAAGCTGGAACAACCTAGAGCACAGCGAGGACTTGATCAAACAATTCAATTAAATATGGAAACAAAATTGAGTTCAGATGTTTGCATAATAAATTGCTAAAATATTCACTCAGATGAATTCAAGATATTGACTACATGCTATGCTGAAATATACTGTTGTACGAAAAAGTTCTTGAAATAACATGATATTCAACCTGTATAATCATTGTGACAATATTGGAAAAATTTGAAGATAAATTTACATTTAAGTTGTCCCCACCTCGTCCATCAAATGTTATTTTTTCAGAAGGAAGGAATGCCAAACGTCTAAATTTAAATTGGGAGGCAATTCAATAGTGGCCTGATCTTTTTTAGTTGTACCGCTGACATGCCGTCATTCAGTTATTTTATCCTATCTTATAAATTCTAATATGGTGACATATCTACCTTACTATCCTTATTTCCTCTACATTCGTCTTATGCATATTGTCATTTAACAACTCAACACTCAAGTCTCATTAAAACACAGCGGGTCTTATAACCACTTCATAGAGCCTTTTTGACCTTATAAGTATTTTCCTATCACATACTCAATATCCCGGTCTTGTAAGCGCTACATAGAGCTTGCCTTTTGACCTTATAAGTATTTTCCTATCACTACTCAATATACTTTAATGTTAGCATTACAACTCTTGAAGACCTTTTCGTTGTTGATAATCAAACCTAAATACCTAAAACATCCACCGGGCAACATGATTCTCTATAATGACTCTACTATCTTTGTTATTTCTATTCTTACTAAATGGCAATTCCATGTACTCCATCTTGGCTCTACTTGACCCAAGACCTTTAGATTCTAAAGTTCAAACTTCCGATTTTAACCCGTTCCAAGTATCTTCCATTAAACTATGTTATCAACAAATAACATACACCAAGAAACCTCATCTTTGATGTGTCTTGTAAACTCATCCATGATTATAGTGAAAAGATAAGGTCTTAGGTATCTCTTAGCACAAGCCTACTGTTATAGAACCACCAGCTCTTACACTTGTGACTGTTCTATCGTACATATCCTTAATGATGTTGTCCAGTTGAAATTCATTCTCACTTAGCACCTGCTACACATCTAATTGAAAGCTATCATAGTTTTTTTGTAAATCATTTCTTGTATCTATACTTCTCCATCAATTCAAGTAGGCAAATGACTCCTGGTCTTTTAATCAAATTGTTTAACCCCAAGACCTTTGACTTTCTTCTTAATCTATGTTCAATCACCCTCTTCCATAATTTCATAGTATGAATTGTGCGCTTTGAACCTCCATAATTTGTACAATCTTGAATATCTCCTTTATTCTTTAAAACAAGCTCCGCAGTTTTTTCCCCATTTTATCTGGAATTAAGTTCATATCCAATCACCTATGAAAGCATCTAATGTGGGCAAAACCTAAGCCTCCATTTGGATACAAATTTATAAATGGTTTATAAATTCAGTCAAATCCAAACATTAATTTCAACCACACATTCATAACTACTACTCATTATTATAAATTTGCCAAACGGAGGCTTAGTTAATATAGCAAAGTAAATATACTAAAAGAGAAAGATAACTTCCTATTTCCCACTAAACATTGTAGAAAAATCTATGACCTGAGTTGTCCAACCATCAAAAGAACCCGCTAAGAGAACCTCTGAAGCTGAATTAGGCCAAACTATGCAGGCAGTACGAAGAAGTTGCAATGCTTTCTGGACACCATCAATACTCTTCTGCTTCTCTTCCACTATCCTCTGTGCATCACTGCAAAAGTACGGCAGGGATGTCATAGGTGCTAATTATAAAAACTAGGAACTAGAAATCATCAACTGAATTAGATGAATACATTATTGCTAATGCCATTTTCCCCTCTAATACAGCAAGCTTAGCTCGTATCGATCGCAATCTCTTCTGGGTATACATGTACTCGTTCTCTTGGAACTCCCATGCATCAGAAATCGTTTGCAAATCACTGGAGGAGCTTCCACTAACCTGATAAAGAAATAAGTCATTGATTGAACAACGGCCCACAAAAACATTTTCCAGATGAATAAAAGGTCATAGGAATGAAAGAAGGTAACTGTTCTTGATTAATTGTAAAATGCATGCAACGATATATAACCGTTTATCTTCTTCCATGTGAAATTTGTAAAGTCATCCCTACAGCAATTAGCTCGCACATTCATTTAATTTTTTATTCTAGATTAAATACGATAATTTATGACTTGTACACAACAAGCTTTGTCTGTAGTATTTTTAATTGTTCCCATTGATTGTAATGCATGTATAAAACCTATGGAGTCCACTGCAACAGGGTAAAAAGAATTATGCATGAATAATATGCATACCTTGTCTAATACGCACTCCTCTCTTTTAGACCTCAAGGAGTGAAGAGCTGTGTTAAGCTCACATTCCAGGTGCCGAAGACGAGTTCGTATCTGATTGTGATTGATCTCGTGTCTATCCAGAGCTTCAGGATTATTCTCTGTACTTGCAGTTATTTCAGGGTTCGCAGCTTCTTTATTTTGTTCCACTTGATTTTTGCTGTATGAAATCTCAGCGGCTGCACATTTAGGGGACTTCAAGACTTCGACAAAACCAGAGTAAAGAATGTAAAACCTCCTATACAACTAAAATATAAATCAAGTACCTTCAAATTCTGTATCTTGGAAGCCTTCCCGCTGAATGCTCCAAGTTCTCCATGTTTCTGGCTGAATATCGGGGGTAATCTTGCCTCCTGAATTATTCGCTACACCTTCGGTGGGAATACTTGAAGTGAATCTGGTGCTTTCCCCAGCGTCAGTGCTGTCTTTTATTATTACAGTAAACACTATGTCTCAAGCTTTAGAATGCAGGAATACAAACTAAATCAAGATCATTTGATCTTCAACATCAACAATAACAGTGACATTTGTAAATGCACAAGCATGTAATAATATGTCCTCTTTTTGAGGTAGAAAAGCCACATGATCCAATTAGCATATAAAATATACAATCAATTCATTACCAACTCATCAAAACCAACTTACCTTCATCTATAGGTATTCGGAAATACCAATCATTCCTTTCATCTGTACTTGAGGAATGAGTTTGATATCCATATTTGCCCAAATTAATTCCAAAATCTGTATTCCTCTGCTGCTTCAATCTACTCAATATACCCTTGATTCCAGTATCTTCCTCTGCCCCTATTTCTCTGGGCCAAAAAATAAAAACTTCTCAATAAGCAGACTTCCCAAAACAATTAATATATATGAATATGCTGCTGATGAAATTTTAAAATGTTGTATATAGTTCAATCAACTTCTTTTTTTTTTCTTGTGTGCCAATACCTAGAATAGCATTTAACATATGGTTGGACAACAAAAATCATAAAATGCAGTCAATATATCCAAAAGAACACAGAGACATCTGTATTATGCTTTTCATTGGGTTTCTAGTGGTGGCATCAAGATTCAAAAAAAATCAACAAACGGGGTATTCATATAGTGAAAAAATAATCAAATGACAATAGAAGTCAAATCAATAACTGGAAACCACAAAGATAAGAACCTAGTGTTTCACTAAGATTTCAAATAGGAATTGTTTTCAAGCTTTCCCAGCCCCTCCGTGAGACAGACCGAGGCAGAGGGAAAATCATAAATGAAGCATACTTCAAGAAAGTTTGAAGGCGAAAAATCTCACAGTGATCTACCAGACGATGAAGTCAGCTGCAAAGAATTTGGATTACCAGAAGATAATCTCTCCTCATTTTCAACCAAAGAATCCCCAGAAAAAGAATTAACATCCTTTTCTCCCACAGCTGCAATCTCTTTACAACTCTCAACTCTCTTATGAAACTCTCCAATGTCAAAATCTATATCTTCTTTTACATTCTTCCCCACATTTTTCTCATTCTCATCCTCCCAACCAAGTGAATACCACCCACCTCTCTTCTTTATAGCTTCCACCAAATCCACTCTTCCGGCTCTTCCCAACTCTTCCTTTGTCGGAAACATCGTTGGCTTCTCAGATTTCTCCATAAACTCCATTATTTCCGCCTCCAATTCTGCGTCACTTTCACTCTGTTTACACCAAGAACTACAATTACGGTCCTCAAACTTCCTCGTCCTTTTCACTTCAATAAACCCGTATGAACGGCAAAAGATTGCAGCTTTTTTATAGCTTCGAGCCCTTTTTTTGGCATTAAGTACAAAAATTAGAGAAGGGATCAGTCGATTATTCAAATGCAATAAAGGGTTGTGGAATTTGGGTATGTTAGTTTGGGTTGTAATGAGAGTAACCATCGTTCAGGCATTTCGTCGAACGCTTGGAGGTAGGTTTTTCTGCACTTAATTATTTGGGCAATAATGGCCGTTAAAGATGAACAGCACAGGTGCAAGAAAGGGAAGGAGGGAACTGAAAATTGAAGCAACGAACAATGCTGTACCGAAAAGCGTAGAAGGCATTTAAATAGGCCTGTTTTGTGCAAGAGTATAGATTAGGACACTGGACGAAGCTTAAGAGGTACTTTATGTCTGTAGAATTGAGGATCAAACAAAAATAGAGGCCGTATTTGACAAGAAGCCATTAATTTAACTACGTAAAAGATTTTAGGAAACTCGACGCCTACGGGCCGTAAAGCATTGTGGGGCGGCAAGAACGAAAATTTGTTGGGAGGGAAATAGAGGTGTGCTCGAACTAGAGGTGGTTTGCTCCTATGAAATTTCTTACATGTCGAGCTATTCAATCCCATTTTTTAGTTATAGGTGCTATTAAAATGAAAGTTGAGATTTAAATTGAGAAGATATTACTTCAAACTCTATAAAAAATAGAGATCATCGACGAGTAATCTGGAGTAATGATCGATTAGAAATACGAGAGAATCGCTACAAGATTGATCGCTTATTATTAAAAACACTTCTTTCTGAGGGGAAAGCATGTGCTGAATTGATTCTCGCCCTGCTATCGAAAGAGGAAATCCCCCTTCACACCCGTCGATAGGGGAAGCTCCAAATTTTTTGGAGTATGATACGGGGTCACCAGTTATTTATACTAGTCACTAATTATAACATAGGATGCACAATGGCAACCAAAGCATTTATTCAATCTGTTTATTACGTATTAGTTTAGTTTGATACATTTTCAATTCAACTTGAGCATAAAAGACTTGTGGATAACACTCCTGTTTTGTTTTTGATGTTCAGGTTAAACTTGTAGTGAAAGAAACATAATGATTATTGTAAAAATCATATACTAATACCATAATTTTACCAATGATGTCAAAATTAAATCTTATCTTAGTTTTTACTATTTTATTATTGATGTTTGTTGTGTTATAATCGTAAGCGTACGATGTCAATTAAACATGTAGTAAATTGAATCTAAAAAGTTTGAACTAACTATTCATAACTCATTTTGAATAAAATCAATGTTTATGACAATGTTTTGATTAAAATTAATACCAACTAAGAAAATTAAAAGCAATTAAACGAACATGTTTTCTATGGATTGAGAATAAACTACTCAAATGTGATGGTTAAAATGTTGTGACTCACAATTTCACATTAGTTATCCCTTTTAATCTAACTTATCAAATTCAATCCCCTTAAGTTGTGCTCGATCGAATAAATCAATTTATCTATTTCGAGTTCAAATCGATTATATCTAGTTTGATTCAATTCATTATACCTCTATGTAAATTGGAAAAGTCTCAACTAAATGCATTAAATCACATAAGAATTCAATTAAAGATCACAACAATAATAAAAGTGTATCTTTACCTTTTTATCCAATTTTCAAATTTTACCACGTGGTCTAAGTTTATCATTTACCTCTCGATTTGTTACAATCCACAAATCATGAATTAGTGATCAAATAATTTAAGCATTAAGAAAAGAAGTAAAATCAATACACAAAACAATTAACTAGGAGAATCTTAAAATTGAAATTAAAGATTCAAATCTAGGTTACATCGTTCGTCCTAGCTAATAATTTAGTTAGACATCATTACGGAAGAAGAACACAAAAGACTTGGAATACATTATCAGGTTTTAAAGGAAAATGAAACAAAAAAAGAACTTCTTGCTCCAAGAATCCACCTTTTCTATGTCAAGTTCTTAAAACCCTAGCATTTCTCTTCTCAATCTTCTGGTATGTTCTTCCTCTTCTTCGTTTGTGTATCTCTTTATATTATCTTTTTTCTCCTCCTTTATTTGACCTAACATAGGTCTTTGCATAGTGTCCAAACCGCTTTGAAAGTCGTGCGCTAAAAAGAACAAAATTATCCTTGGATTAAACGTGTAAAAAAATCTTAAACTTCCCAGCCCAACCGTGGTCGTTATAAGCAAACTGTAGTGAAAACGCGGCAAAACATATCAAATTGAACTACTGCAGTAAGAAAATTGTGGTCTAACCATGACAAATAGTTGGTCCATGTGATCCTTACTTCGGCAAAACCTTGTCAAAATTTTTATCCTCAATATTGATTCATAACTTTCAAAAACATCCATGTTGATCCTCGAACCTCCATAATCATCCAAAATTGGTATTCATCAAGTTCTAAATTGTGCAAATCAGTCTCCTAACTTTTCATAAGTTGAATTTCACCCTTGGAACTTATGAGTTTCCTTCAATTAAGCTCTAAAAACTTCCAAGTACTTTCAAAGTCCAGGTTTTACCTATGATTACAATATTTACA
Source organism: Fraxinus platypoda (assembly GCA_903798405.1). Classification (NCBI taxonomy): domain Eukaryota; kingdom Viridiplantae; phylum Streptophyta; class Magnoliopsida; order Lamiales; family Oleaceae; genus Fraxinus; species Fraxinus platypoda. The sequence continues at coordinate 6,999 of CAIGRT010148998.1, read as the reverse complement.
CTAAATTAAGTAGTAATCCTATCAATTCGTAAATATAAATCAAGTTTATAAGCGTGTAAACACACATTTATCAATGTCCAAACAAAAACAGGCCATTGTGCTAGATCAACATAATTAGTCGGTTAGAACATGTGAAAACGATAGAGGGTAATGATTTATCCAACAAAACAAAGCATAAAGAACAACTGACAAGAGAAAATCAATAAGTTCGTGTATGTAGTATTGCTCGTTTATTTCTTTTATTATTTAATTAATTAATTAAATTCAACGTCCTACTTGCAATTATTAAAATTAATTAAATAAATTTAATTCTTAATAGCAATTTTGAACTTACACCTTTAAAAAAAAGTGTGGTTGAGGATTTTGTTGAGCTTTGCTTGATGTAATTTGTGGACAGACATCAGTTAGCATGTTTAATGATGTCTAATTTTCATCCAAGAATATTCTGGAGTTTATGGCCAATGTGTCTACGGACATCAGTGAGATAACCAATAAGTTCCTACATAAAGTATATGTGAGGGATCGTCTTTTTAGTCTTGGACACAAGAAAGGGGTGTAGAAAATTCAATTTCTTGTGTCAAAATAGAAATTATTTTTTTATCATGTTCGTAAAAAAATATTAGCACACGATTGAATTTAGTGCTGGGAGTATTGTTCGAGGGCTCAACATTAAGAAAGAACGGTGTCCAAATGTTCCAAATAAAGAATACAACATGAACACTGTATCTAAGGAAATAAATGGGTGAGAATGGCTTGAAAAGGAAAAAAAAAAACACTTCTAAGATCTAATATCTATCCCATGCACCGATTACTACATATTGTTGAATCACGTATCTTGTGTTATATAATTGTTTATTATTCAAAATTTGTGCCCCTTTTTGGATTGAAATGTGAATGAATTAATGATGAAATTGGAAGACAATATTGGATGAAATTGAAATGCAATGTTGAGTGATTTCTGCCTAACTATGCGTAAGCACAAACTAAATGGTCATGTGTAAGCACGACCTATTTTAGCAGAAAACAGAAGCAATTTTGCTTCTACCATGCGTACGCATGTATATAAGTACGGTTCAAAAATTTTGCCAGCTGATTTTATATTTGAATTTCTGTTATCTTTTGATGAAAAGTTCCCAAGTTTTTACTAGTGTTTGGAGCCTTTTTGTAGTAAAATGTTAGAGATCTATAAATAGGTGATAGATTTCCAATTCCAAATATAAGAAAACAACATTAGAAATCTGCATACATTCTACACTTGAAGTTTCCCTATTCTATGTGCATATTCAAATCTTCTTCAAGTTTTCAACAAGTTCAATTAGAAAGAATCATTTTGCTTTTGTGCTTCTTTCTTAAAAGCGTGTCAATCCTCCAAACTATTTGCCAAAAATCCTAAAAGCATACTAGATGAAGCAAATATCGCTTTTAGGACATTGTATCATATATGTGTTCAAGCCGTATTCTTCATTTCATCATATTCAAGTTCCATCTCCTTCTTCTCCTCTTAAATATTTCTAACAATCTAAAAATGATATTTGCCTTTTACTGCGATTGAGACGGAAACTACGTTGACTACCATCAAGTTGATAAATCAAGATTTGGTGCGCTTGGATAGATTTGATGGATCAAACTTCACAAGATGGCAAGACAAACTCAAATTCCGTCTGACAGCGTTAAAGATCTTCTATGTACTTGATCCCAAGTTGGAACAAATTGCCGATGCAACCAAAGAAGATACGGAAGAAGTTCATACCAAGAGAAATAAGATGTAAGAGGATGAATTGATATCTCGCAATCATATCCTAAATGCGCTTTCGGATCGATTGTATGATCTTTACACTAACACCACTTCGGCAAAGGAAATATATGATGCACTTGAAAACAAATATAAGGCCGAGGAGGAAGGTACCAAGAAATTTCTTATATCTAAATACTTTGGTTTCAAAATGTTAGATGATATTTCTTTGTTGCCTCAAGTACATGAATTACAAGTTATTGTCAACAAATTAAAAGCGATGAAAATCGAACTTGTCGAATCTTTTTAAGTGGGAGCAATTATTACTAAACTCTCGGGGACTTGAAAATGATATAAAAAGAAGATTCTTCACAATTCCGAAGACTTCTCTTTGGAATACATTCAAAAATATTTTCGCATAGAGAAAGAATCAAGGACAAGAGATAAGACCAAAAGTTCTTATGATGGCTCTTCAAAAGTCAGTGTCGTAGACAATGTGGATAACTCCAACAAGTATAAGAAGAAAGGAAAATCTCTTGGTCCTAAAAAGGATCAAGGGAATTTCAAAACCAAATTCAAATAACATTGCTATGTTTGTGAAAAACAAGGCACTATGCAAGAGATTGCAGGCGCAAAATGTAACAAAAGAATGAGGGACAAGTGAATTCCGTTGACGAGATTATCGCTATGGTGAGCGAAATCAATGCAATCCAAAACAAAGTTCCGGGTTGACTACCTTCGCAACCATCCATGTGTGTTATGATAAGTCTCTTTTCAAAATTTATCATGACATTGATGATGGTCAAGAGATCCAAAATGGGAAATGAAGGAAGATTTAAAGTAATTGGTAAAGTGAATGTGGAGATTATTTTCATTTTGGGAAAGAAGATTACTTTGACCAATGTCCTTCATGTACCGAAAATGAATAGAAACTTAGCAAGTGGGGTTCTCTTGGAAAAATTGGGAATCAAATCTGTTTTTGAGTCTGAAAAACTTGTACTAACCCATAATGAGTATTTTGTTGAAAATGGCTATTCTATTAAAGGAATAGTTTGAGAATGATTTTAATAAAAAAAAAAATTAGATTAACACACATAGGAATTAGCACTATGAAAATAATGTTCAAATATGGATTGATACAATGTAAAGTTGATAACTTAGAAAAGTGTGAAACATGCATTAAATCAATGATGATTAAAAAGTCATTTCATAGTGTAGAAAGAAAATCTAAATTACTTGAACTTGTGTATTCCGATATATGTGAATTGAATGGCATGATAACAAGAGAAAGTAATAGATATTTCATTACATTCATTGATGATTTTTCTATATATACTTATGTTTATTTCTTAAAATATAAAGATGAAGCATTCCATGCATTTAAGGTATAAGAAGCAGAAGTTGAAAATCAATTAGGAAGAAAAATAAAGACCCTTAGAAGTGATAGAGGTGGAGAATATTTTTCAATCGAATTCAACATATTTTGTGAACTAAATGGCATTATACACCAATGTTCTGCATCACGTATATATGAACAAAACGGTTTAACTGAAAGAAAGAATAGAACTTTCTTAGAAATGATTAATGAGGTTATTATATGCCAACTTTACTCAAGTAACTGTGTCGGAGCTGTTTAGCACCCTTGTAAGTAGTTGTAGTCCTTCTGGTATCGACGTGGGAAGCTTAAGGGGGTAGCTAAATGCCGCTCGAATTACTTTTTAATTTATGGGGGTGAAACCCTACTTAGTGCATGCCATATAGTTAATGAGATTCCTTTGAAAAAAAAAAATTAAGGTTACTTCATATGAAACATGGAAATGAATGAAACCAAATATTAAGGGGTTGTTCTCTTTGTATTTTAGTTTTGTGTTTTGAATTCATTTTGAGTTTTGTATTTTGAGATTGTTGAAAATGTGTTATTTTTGACATTTTGAAAAATTGTTTTGAAAACACCCAAAACGCGTTTTAAATCACAAGAAAACAGATCCTAAGAGAACTAAATTAAGTCCTTAAGGTATTAAATGTGCCTTTATAGGATATACTTTAAATAGCAAGGCTTATAAGTTATTAAATTTAGAATCAAATTTTATAATAGAATTAAGGGACGTGGAGTTTTTCGAGAATATATTGGTAACAAGAAATTCTCAAAATGAAACTAATGTAGGTATTTTAATTTCTAGAGAGTCACAAGAAGAGACATTTACAAGAGATGTTGAAAGTGAACCTCGAAGAAGTAAAAGAACTAGAAAAGAAAAAGATAGATTCCCAACTTATTTATTTCTACTTAGTAGAGGGAGATAGGAAGGATGTTGTAAGAATAATTCTTTTTGATCTTCAAGTCAAAAGTGATCATAAGACATATAAGGAAGCAATATTTCTAGAGATTGCATATTCTAAAAAGATGCAATAAATAATGAAATTGATTATATTATATCAAATAACACTTGGGAAATAGTTGATTTACCAATGAGTTCTAAATCCATTAGTTGTAAATGAGTGTTTAAAAGGAAATATAATTCTGATGGAACACCCAATACCTATAAAGTTAGATTAGTAGTTAAAGGGTATTGACAAAAAGAAGGAATAAATTACTTTGACACGTAAGCACTCGTGGCTAGGATAACATCGATAGTGATCTTGTTTGCATTAGTATCTATTTATGATTTACATGTTCATCAAATGGATGTCAAGACGGCATTCCCAAATGAAAATTTCGAAGATGATGTCTATATGGAACAATCGGAAGGATTTGTTCTATTGGGAAATAAACATAAAGTATGCAAATTAATCAAGTCCTTATATCGTTTAAAATAAGCCCCTAAAAATGGTATGGGAAATTTGAAACTACTATTATGTTATATGGTTTTACTCATAATTCGATTGATAAATGTTTGTATGTCAAAGTATGTGATAATATTATTACATTTCTATATCTTTATGTGGATGATATGTTAATTATTAGAAATGACATAGAAGAAATTAAAGAAACGAAGATGTTTATATCTTCCATGTTCAAAATGAAAGATCTTAGACAAGTAAAAACTATTATTGGTATCAAAGTTAAAAATGAAATTCCTTTGAGTGCAAAAAATATTTTTCGATATCTATCTTGTGCGATAGTCAAGCCACCTTAGCACGAGCATATAGTGAAGTATATAATGGAAAGTCTAGATGTATGAGTCTAAGACATGAGTATGTGAGAAATTTAATCAAGCATGGAGTAATTTCTCTCACATATGTTAAGTCTAATGAGAACTTAGGTGACCGTTGACTAAATGTCTTACAAGAGAATTAGTAAGATCAACATCAAGAAGGATGGGGTTGAAACTCCTTGATTAAAAGTTCACAAATGATGATAATCCTACCTAATTATACTAAACAAGTATATCTAGCTTCCAATGGTAATAACAAGTCATTCGATAAGTGGATAAGTTTCAGCACTATTAACCTATTATAAAATCATATCCTTGATAAATAGTGCTGGTTGTCACGATTGGAAAGATGAGTTAATAAAACTCTTAATGAAATTCAGCGTGAAGTACAAGTATCTCTAAAAGTAACAATGATACTAGAAGAATTTCACATATATGAACTTCGAGGTGGTGTCGCCTCAATAGAAAGTTAGAGTTTCTCTCTTAAAAATTCAACGAATAAGATAAGTGCAAGGTCATAATAGTACTAAACGAGTTTGGGGAACTTGTAGAACATAACACTCGTGTGTATGATTTCACCGGTATTGTCACAAGAAATGACTGGTTCAAAGTTATCATGCTATCTGAAATTTCGATAATACTTTGTGATATTTACATTATAATTAGATTAAAATCGAAAGATATCTAATTTTTATGCATTAGTGTTATCAGGTATGAATATGTGAAAATTTTGAACAAGTGGGGGATTGTTATATAATTGTTTGTTGTTCAAAATTTGGTACCTTTTTGGGTTGAAATGTAAATGAATTAAAGATGAAATTGGAATGCAATGTTGGGAGATTTCTGTTTAACCATGCATAAGCACAAAGTAAATGGCCATGTGTGAGCACGGGTTCTTTGCAGAAAATAGAAACAATTTTGCCTCTACTACGCGTACACATGAATATAGCCATGATTAAGTATGATTCAAAAATTTAGCCGTTGGATTGATTTTTTATTTGGATTTATGTTGCCTTTTGGTAGAAAGTCATCAGCTTTTCACAAGCGTTAGGAGCTTTTTCGTGGTAAAATGTTATAAATCTATGAATATGTGATAGATTTCCTAGTCCAGATAAAAGAAACACAACATTAGAAATCATCATACATTCTACACTTGAATTTTCCCTATTCTATATACATATTCAAACATTCTTCAAGTTCAACTAGAAATAATCATTTGCTTTTTTGCTTCTTTTTGAAGGATTGTCAATCCTCTAAGCTATTCGCCAGAAATGATAAAAGCATACTAGAGGAGGCAAATATCGTTTTTAGAACTGCGTATCATATACGTGTTCAAGCTCCATTCTTCATTTCATCCCGTTCAAGTTTCCATCTCATTCTTCTCCTCTTAAATATTTCCAAATCTTGTTTACTTTAAGTTACTAGCTTCCATCAACTATCATAGGCGATTTACCTGTACTGATTGTGTAAAGATACTCAAGTTGATATTCTGGTGAAATTTATGGCTGGATTGTACGGGAAAGCATTTGAATTGTTAAAAAACGGATCATCTACAAGTCAAGCGGTAAAAAAGAAACCTACTGATATGTGTGCTACCACTGCACCTACATTAATGGGCAATAGAACATTTTGAGCCATGTATGATAAAAAGGAGATTGGTGGCTAGAAAGATAGGTCGTTTCACAACATGAAAGTTGAAATATCCCCATCTCCACATGAGAATGATCATGAATCTTCCTCTGATCACTCGTATAATGAGCATCAGTCAACCAAGGCATAGTTGAGAGATGAGTTGGTCACAATTTACTGAACTCATAAGCGAAGTTGAAATTGTGAGTTCTAACACTATAAATTACCGATTCAATTTGACTTGAATTTGCTCAACTTTCATCCATTGCTTCATATACACTAGTTAAAATAATAATTCATTGTTCAATTTTGGTATTGGTTTGAATAAACAATTAGGGTCCGTTTGATTGGCGGAGTTTTCCATGGAAGTAGGAAATATTTTCCTACTTTCACTTTTTTGACTGTTTGATATGCGAAATTTTCCACGGAAAATGTTTTCCTCCATTTTTCTAGGTACAACCCTTTGGTGCACAAATGGTGGAAAAT